>PVJX010025185.1:0-27196 GCA_004027295.1 Dolichotis patagonum | reverse complement strand
TGGCAAAGTTGGGTTAGAGAGAAAAGATGTCTTAAAGTCAAAAAAAGGTACATGATATCCTTTCAGATGATGTCTAAGGACCCTGCTGAGGGTCTCAAAGAACATGTTGATTAGGTTATAGGGCAGTTTGCCACTTGGGGAAAATATACACTTCACTAACAATATTGTATTGTTTGTTTATTTTTTAAATCAGAAAAAATTTTAGAAATGAAGGGACAAGAGGGTAATTACAAATCTCCTAGACCAGGTATGGTGAAACTTCTAGAACTTTCTATGATAATGAACAGCCAGCTGTAGTATGTGTGCCATAGATTCACCACCACTGTCCTAGCCTGATTATTCTGCAGAAGACTTTATTTAGAAGGCATAAAGCATAACAGTAACAATGAAGTTAATTTCTGTATAACAACATAGTTGTAATACTAAGTAGACAAGGAGTTGAATTAACTATGCATTCATAGAAAATATAAAGCACAGTTGGCCTTATTTGGTTAATTAAATTGTTATTAATACAGTTGAACATTAAACTGAATAGAGCACACATAGTCCTTTTAAAAAATTAATTAGTTGTCAAATTGAAACACTAGGTAAGTTCATGTAAGACCTGGATGTGTTTTTATTTGGAAAAACAAGATATCAGACAAACTTGTTTGCAAATTCTCTCATGTCTACAACTGACCAAAAAGACTTCTTTTAGATGGGTTGTGTGCTTCCTGCTTTCCCATGGTGCCCCATTCCCTACTACATCTCCCAGCATACCAGCTTATGAGATTGGTTGTCCTATGTATGTGTTGTTGATAGTAAAACTGGACAATTCCTTCCAAATATTAAAATAATATAAATATGCACATCAAATCTATTGTGGGTATTTAATGATGTGGCATGACTCTAAGTGTGATTTCTTCTTATTGGGCTAATCCAGCGGTTTGAATGAACCCTGATTCCTCTCATTTGGAATGCTTACCAACAAAGTACCAAAGACTCACTTGAGAAGAGCATGTTGACTTCATCCAATTACTTTATGCCTTTTCTACGGCAGAAAAAACAAATGGAGAAGGAGTTTTTATATAAAGGGAATCGGCAACTGAACCTTGATTATAGAAGAATATTGCATATGCTACTATTATGCTAAAAGAAACTGTTGTATGGGTGTGATTTTTACAAGGCCATAGCATCTGAGGGAAAGCAGTGCTATATAATTTTAAAAAATAGCAATATTTGTAGGTTTTAGATAGCTATCATTTGTTACATCTAGCTTATTGCCTGAGAAAATTATAATTATAATTTAATATGTATCCTTTTGCTTTTGACAGTTTTCATTCACATCTGTTGACATGGAACACTACCCCTCTAAATGCAGAATTGTCATCTACTGCAAAATTCATTTTCTTATATTCTCATACAACATTAGACAGAAAAAAACATAAGTGTATAAGTGTTGAAGAAAATAATATAAAGAAGATGAACAAAGAAAATATTCTCTTTAAAATATTTGAGTTACAATGAATCTATAGACTTTTTTTTTGTCTTTTTGAGACAGGGTCTCAATATGCAGTTCAGGCTGGCCTTGAGCTCACTTTGTGGCCCAGGCTGATCTTGAACTCGCAACGATCCTCCTACCTCAGCCTCCCAAGTTCTGGGATTACAGGAGTGCACCACCATGCCTGGCTAGTCTATAGATTCTTAAATCATTACCTTGTGATCGAACGTGAAAGAAATAGCAATTGAAATTTTCTTAGGTAAAATATCTGAGAATCTTCAAATGTGGCTCTCACCTATGTGGGCATTTCTCTTATTCATTAGTTGGCAAGAGGCATGACAGACCTTATCAAAGGATAGCATATTTAGTTCTGTGCCGCTCTTACCTATAGGTGTCCCCACTCCATAACCTTTGGAGTCGATGAGGCCCCCAATCTGGGTGAGGTTGCAGTTCCTCTGCGTCACATACTCGATGCTGGTGGACTCCATTAGCAGGGCATAGTCAGTGGTGAGTATCCTCTGGATGCCCTCATCACTGTTTTTCACCAGCGCGGTCTGCTGCCTACCGCTCATGAAAGCCCACATCTTCTCATAGGTGGATATCTTGGATTTCTGCAGAGAGGAAAAAGCACACCCACTAGCAGAAGAGTGCTGAAAAAAAAAACATAGCCCAAAGCTATTCAACATCCCAGTGGTTCAAATAACATGGGAGAAATTCTTTCTGCTCAGGTGGGGAACTGAGATTGATGACCCCGGGGCTTCAGTTTGGTAGTCCGAAAGAGCCTAATTTACCACAGGACAGCCCCTGGTGGCACTGAGGCAGCTATAGAGAATGAGGAGACCTTGATAGATTCACATGAGTCATTAACTCAGGGTCTTTTCCTTGGTTTCACTTAGGACATTTGTGGACATCTGGGTCAATACTAGCAGTTGCCTAGTGAACTGTGGTCACTTCGGAATAGGATATCATGGTCCACTGGGCCCAGGGGTGGCTGGTTCACCCCAGGACTCTACTCATTTACTCCACGTCCCTCAACCGTTTAGCTCCATCAGGGATGTCTTATTGTTTTCAGAGATGTAGGTTTTTCCACCTGACCAGCATTCCTTCGCTGGGCACAAACCTGGGGTAAATCGCTTGTGGTCCTTGCTTCATTTGAAAAGAACTCTCATTCAGTCTTATCTTTTCTAAATATCTGCATGCAACTTTTGTTTTCAAGTGAATATTCAGATCAGAAAACTTCATACTTTTCTTCAAACTGTCTACAAGCTTTTTCATTGCAATCGTATTTTAGAAAATGAGGCCTGTTTATTTCATTTCCAAGTGTTGGGATGCTTTTCCTTTTCTTTAACATTGTGATAGAGTCAACGATAAACCCTCTCTCTATATATAATATATGCATCAATACATATGCACCATTACCTCATTATCTTCTTTTTCGTGTTAAAAGGTACTGCCTAAATGTTCATATTGCTCAGCTATGAATTTTCCATTCTCTTGAATAGTGATCTATGATTAGGTATTTTGTGTTTTTCTATGTAATTTCCATACTAGTCTAAGTTTTTTCCTCTAAATTTTTCTTTATTTGCATTAGTTCTCTTCTCCATCTATTTCAAAGATAAAAGCCATTCTAGGAATTATGGATAATTTCAAGCTAGCCCATATCTATTCTCATATATACACATATATTGCTCACACACATGAGCCAGACTTCTTGGCAAGCACAGTATGCATCATCCTACAAGTGCAGAGACTCTTAAAACGTGATTTGGGCTATAAGCAAGGAATGAAATACCTATGGAATCAACTCTAACAGAGTTATTCACACGCAAGTATTCCAGGGGACTCATTCAAATTTTAATTCTATTTGAGGCCTGACTTAATTCTGTAGGCTTCATGACTTAGGGGAGGACAGATGGCTTTATTTTGGTTGTTAGACATTTAAGGAGCTCCCTGAGAGAGATCTCGTGAGGCAAATAACAATTTAATAAACAAGTACCTTATAGATATTGGTATTTTGTAGGCTCCATTTGGAGGTGATTAAGCCCTTGAGAGGTTCTGCTCAACCTCAGAGGCATCTACAAATTGAAACTCCTGTCTGTACAGCAAAGGCATGTTTTAGAGGTCAGGGCCCATGCCCGTTTGTTGTGTGATTTCAGCCTTGAACAGTCTGACACTGCTAAACCCATGAAGAGCTATTTGTACAAATGTGGGGAGGTCAAGCTATCTTTTGTTAGTAACGTACAGGTGGGAAAATTACTCCTCCATCAAGAAACTCCCTTAAGGGAAAATAATTTTCTTCGAAGTATGAAATTTTAAAGTTATCAGAGACATTAGAAATAGATTTAAATTGCCACTATTATAGACAGGAACATTTTGGTAGAAAAGTTTTGGGGACTTCACAAAAATCACAAAGCAAGTTAATATTAGAGCTAATGCTGGACCATAGGACCCTCATACATGGCTCAATGCTGTTTCCATTGTATCATCTTAATTTTGGCAGAACAAGGCTGTCTATATAGACAAAATTCTTTTGAGAATTATTTTAATCTTGTTTGGTCTACATATGAAAATATAACACATTCATGGGCTGCTGTTGTCCCCTGAGGCATTTGCTAAGTGATCTTATATTAATGCAAAAGAAGAATCAACCTCCAAATTAAAAAAAAAATCCATGAAACATTTATTTTCACCATCATATTTAAATTGTATTAAGTACTGTAAAAGTTAGAAAATTGTTTTCTTGGGCATAGGAAAGTTGGGTACAAAAAGCAAATAGTACAGTACTCTCCTCCATACTAACTAGACAAACTATGAGAAATCCTTACAGCATCCAGGAAATGGAAAGACCAGGAAAGGGCACTGTAAGATTCAGCACATGCCCTGCACTGCTGCTCTTGGATCCCTATCAGGCATGGTTCTCAGGTTTTCTGTGGTAAAGGATTTTATTGTTTTCAATCCATGGTCCACCTCCCTAGCAGTGGTCCTACGCATCTGACTAGTTTGCAACTCATTCCACATATATTTGAGTGCTCAGAACGCAAAGAACTCACACCTAAGGATATCAGAGAGCTTATACTTGGTTCTGTATCAATATTTAGTAACTGCAAGATCTCTGAACTGTTACTCAGTATTTTTCTCTTATTTCACTGCAGCTCAGTGCCAGATTATGTCCTGAGCCAGCTTGTTCTTCCTGAGGTAATCTTTTTTTTTTTTTTTTGTACCGGGGATTGAACTCACAACCTCACGCTAGCCAGCCAGGCGCTTAAGCCACTGAGCTAAATCTCCAGCCCACCAGCTTGTTCTTCATGCCACTTGGAGTCCATTGCTCCGTGGGGTTTTGATCATTGTCTGATAGCACCCACTTCTATATTTTTGGAGTACAAGTTTGTTTTGGATTGAGCTCCCCAGATTCCTAGAGGGGAAATTAAGGTGGCACAGACTCCTTTAAAGTGTGGAGGGTAAGACCTTCTCTCTAAGAAAACTGCTACTTGGTGGAAACTTGACCAATAACTTGAAGGCAGAGAAACCATTGTAAGTTGTTTCTTTATTTTTCTTTTTTGATCGTTTGCTCCTTTTGCCCCACCCTAATAATGGTAAGCATAATGGAAAACAGAAAAGCAGAATTTTGGTTTCTTTTAAAGCTCTCTTTCATAATTTATAGCGTTTGTTATTGTGGAGCTCCACTAAAATATTAGCTAGTTGAGACATAAGAGAGCCTAGCATTTCATTAATACCAAAATGCAATTGAGTCTGTTTAGTTCATCCAAAAGAACAGTTTGTGCTGTCCTTGTTTCATTGTCTGTTCATTTTTTATGCTTTGATTTTGTAACTTGAGCAACTACTTCTAAGACAACGTGTAATATATTAACTAGTGTTGACTTTTTACTGTTACTTTTCTGAAATTCTGCATTATTTCTACCCTTTTTTTCTGTTTTGCCTTAAAAAATGCAACTGAGGAACAGACAGAAATGTCTGTAGATAGCTTAAGCATCTTGGGTACAGTGAGTTTTCCACCCCTGAAAACCTGCTGGGGGAACTTCATGCTTGGAAGAGTTTCTCTTAATGATACCCTGATGCATTGGCTCTTCTCTGTAGTTCAGCCCCTTCATAAAACTCATTCCGATTTTGCGGTGAGGGACAAAAAGTGACATCCAGAAGGTCCCCATTGGTTAGTGAGAGAACACGTAGAGAATTGAGGCTTCTTTCCTTCTCACTCTTGAATTCTGTGCACTGTCATGCCATGCACAGTAATATTTGTTTTTTGTTAGGTCAAAAAATAGTATTTGGGGGAGTAAATTAGATATATCCTGTTTAGTGGATCTTTGTTCATTTCGAAGATAAAAATCTTAGTAATTCTTAAAAGTATGATGATACTTAATGGAAAATTACTATGGATATTAAAACAATAAGCTAACTGAATGGCAGTGTCTGTGTCCATGTTTATGCACCCTAAATCTTCTGCAGTCCCAGTCATAAGGCTTCTGAGCACCCTAAATAACACACAGTGTATCTAATAAATGGACGCAGTGATCGTCCCTCATTTCATTGAAGATGTCAAAAGTTAATTAGAATATTTGTCCTCTGCGCTTCTTAGCAAAGCTTGATAGAAATGAAGAGGACTCATTTATGAAATCTGAAATCATCCAAGAATACTGTTTAATCCTCAAGAACCATCAGGTATAGATAAATTCATTTCGCCTGTTTAAATCTAATTATGTAGCCACTGTGATGCTGATGAAACATTGTTGGCAGAGAATAAGATTTTTCATTGGAAATCTGTTAGAAGAGAGTGTTATGAGATCGGTGTTGATGGCCATTATTTATTTCTCTTTTTTTCTCCCTGTATGACTTGCGAGTTAAACACTCACTGGGAAGTGGTGTACAATATGTCTTGGGCAGTTGAAAAGTAATTGAAAATAGCAATAACAACCAGCACTGAATGTTTACTGTGATCTGATTTTATTTTGAACCCTTTGCATATCTCAATTTACTTAATCTTTGCTGTGATCATATATGAGAGGTACTGTTATTAGTTGTGTTTTACAGATGTGGAAACAGTATGTCATATAAAAAGATGATAAAGCCAGGATTTGACTCTAGTAGTCTTGTTTTAGCATCTGTTATTAATAAATAAGGGATCAATCATTTGTTTTTGTTTTAATATATAGCATAAACTCATGACATGAAGAATGCTTCAACAGAAGAAAAATTCTCTAAAGAAATAAATGAAGTTAGTAGGTAAAGGATGTTTCCATTATGATAAGAGCTATGACAACTCTTGTGCTCAGCCCATAATGCATAGAAACTATTTACATGACTTTTAACGGTTTACATTTGTTTAAATTTTAAACATTGTTTCAGGATGGGTAACAATTGGAATCTGGAAGAAAATGTGGCTATTGTTTGTATTTTTTCTGTCCCTTAATAGTATTTTGCCTTCCATAGAGCTCCACCGTTTTCAGCGGCAGGTTTCTGCCAGAGAGTAAAGACTGTGGAAATTCTGGGGTGTAATATGCTTTTAAGATTGACACAACTTTCATTTATGGAAATCTCTCTCTAATGTTTCATTTTTATTGACTTAAACATACCTTATCACATTATTTTTCCAACTGGGTTATAGGGTTTCAATGAAAGTGTTAATTCCTGTTATTCAGTACTTTCAATAGCTGTGCAATTCTACCTCAGACCAGTGTGTCTGAAGATTTTATATATAAATCTATATTTTTCATGTTTATTTTTATGTATGCATGTAAGTATACATATGTACAAAGACACTGGGAATAAATTACTGATATTTGTTGTTTATCAAAAGTAACCGTAATTGATGTGGTAAATTCACATTTGTTGAACAAATGAAATATCAAAAGAATTACATTTTTACATCTCTAAGTTACTTTTACATTAGTTAAATGATTCATCTAAAGAAGCCCATTAAAATTAACCAAAAACATAGAAAGAAGTTATTCAGAAATCCAAACTTGTAAGACAAATACTTGAGATAAGAATAGTGCCTTTAAAAGATTATTTTATCTAATGAGTCATTGAAGATACTACTTGACTCAATAATAAGTATATATGCTATTTCAAAATATTTTAACAATTCACAACAATTTCTTTTAAAGAAAACTATTACAAGAAACATCATATAGTGAAGGACCTCTGTCTTCCAAATACATATAGCTGTTACAGTTGATTATGATCATGTTTTGAGTTGATATAAAGTTATGACATTTGCAGATTCTCTAACATTTTAAAAATTTATGGATTCCCTTTAGAAAATTCCCTTAGTGGGATTTAAGCATCTTTGATAAAACAGTTTTATGTTTTTCTCTTGTCTGGGGTTAGAAATTGGTCCATTACAGGCAATATATCAGGCTTTGAAAAAGGTTAACTTAAATTGACCTCATAGATTTCTTTGCAGACAAATACATTTTAACCTGGAGAGACCCGGCATTTTTAGGCGATGATGGTGAAATTAGTTGGATCTTTCAAACATGAGCTAATAGCTTCCTAAGAAGAATGTCTTACTATGCAGAGAAGTCTTTCTCATCCTGTGCTTTCCTAAATGATTATTTCTGTCTCAAATCTGTCTCATCATAATAGTGCATCGCTTCAGTTCCACCAGTACTGTGCTTAGTAACTTCCTTGAAATGTCTTTTGGGCTGCTGACAGCACCTAACCACTCACTGGAAGGAGATTATAAAGGTTAGAGAGTCCCTTATTCCCACAGCTGGTCCAAAGTCCTTGGACCATGAAAGCCAGAAATGACAAGTCCGTTATGATTTTTTTTGAAAGCTATTGTATCCAAGTCATTTGAGACTGAATCATGATCTAATCTATGTAATCCTCCACTGTGAGTTTGGGAGGATAGTGATTTGTTACAAGGCAAGATTCTCCTGAGAAATATTTCTTGCAGTTGTAATTCATAGCCAATTTGACTCACAAGGAATTCTGACGTACATACTACTTCTTATCTACACAGTGCATGATACTTGGCTACATGGTGTGTTGTATTTAACAGGCATGCTACCATCTTTTCTCTCTATTCCTACTCAGATTTTCAAGCCTTGCACAAAATTTTATGTTTTCCCCCTTCTATCTCTTACAGTGCCAGCTTTAGTGATGCCATATTGGAGATCCCGAAAAAAATATAAATTGAACTGAGTTAAATTGAACAGCCTCACTCTGTGCCTCAGTTGAAGTCCCAGGGTAGCCTCGTCATCTGTTGCATACCTACCAGCTGGGAAGTGGTTTTTCTGAAAATGTAACGTATAGTCATAGGAAAAGCTTCTAAGCACTGGGGTCTCTGCCTGACCAGGCCTCTGAATGTAGTCTTTGAGATTCTGGGTCCTGGTACTCCCTGTGGACTTTTCTGTCCATTAACAGAAACTACACATTCCAGAGATTACTGACAAGAAACCAGGCAGAGACCAAACTGGAGTGTTTAAATCTAGGCAATTGGAAAAGTAAGACTTAGCCAAGGATATTATTGGTGTGATAGTTATATACCTTTTAACATTGTTCTCAATTTGCAAATTGTTCTTGCAGTTATGCAAGTATCATCTCTATTATTTAATCTTCAAAATAATGTATGAATTAGATATTAGCCTCATTTTGCACATAGGAAATTCATGGTCCAGAGAGTTTAAATAATTTGCCACAGTCTACATAGCTAATTAGCTGAGGAGTCAGGATTTAAACTCAGGCTATCTGGCTTCAGATCTGAGATTTGCAGGTTTTAATTTATATCCCAGCATTCGATGTTGGTCATATCTCTTGAGAAGACTGGCAGATATTCCTAAACTCTGAACCGCAGTCTAACATCATTGTCTTCTTTGAATAATAGTTCACAGAGAGCATGAAGAAATATTTTGTTTCAAGCCTCAAATTGTTCTTAGATTTTCTTTAAGACAATCCTTCCATTGTTTAGTAACAAAACAAAACAAAACAACCCCCAACCCCACTCCCCAAAACAAAAAAGCTTGTTGCTACATTGTCACTGTGAGACCAAAGTTTGGACTACTCCACTGTTCACAAGGTTAGTAGAATCTCAACAAGGGCAAAGAATAGGATTTTTGTACATTTCCTGTTTCTTATGAAAGATACAAAACCTGGTAGTATCTCAAGTGCTCATTTACCAAAGGAAAAGTTACACTTGACTGTCACAGCTTTCAGTTTTCCTGGACAAAACACCTCACCCCGTGGGCCTTAGGGACTCTGTACCCAAGTTATGTCCACAGAGTTTGAGTACAAGCTGACCTTTATTCATTTCTATCTCCTAAGGTTCTGCCAGTGGTCTCATGGGTACAGGAGAGTCAGGATGGCCTCTATGGTTCAGACTTTTGAATCAATAGAAAGGACCAAGACACTCATCAGCAAAGAACGGGGACACAAATACAGTTAATACCGGATTATTAGTTTTATCCTAAGAAGCAGTAGTCTATTGAAAAATTCTCTTAAATTGCCCCAGAGTTCTGAATTATGAGCATTCTGATTTATAAACAGAATCTATGCGGTAACTGAAGACTCGATAAAGAGAGAAAAATGATCTACTAACATCCAGGACAGAATTTCTTAAGACATCTCCATTGGTACCTATATGGTTGATGAAATGCCACGTCTTTTTTGGACTTTGCTGTGCTAATTGTCCTTGTGGTGACTGATACCTTCTGACTAAATAGTCTATCATATTATCTTTGGTGCTTAAGACTTTAAGACTTAGAGTGCTGATGAATAAGTAAAAATTAAACTCCTAGTATCTAATAAGTATCATTAGCTGTGAATTTGGCCACAAAATACTCATTGTTCTCTTATGGGTTGTACCAGCTAGAATCTTGAAGTGTCTATTTAAAACTCTAGAAGTTTAGTTTATGATTCAATCCTAGTCCTTTGGTATAAACAAATTCTTGATGACCAAGGCAGCCTCCTTTGTCTCAGACTCATATTGTCTGATTCCCATACTGTTTAAAACTTTTTAGCTTATCTCTTCTGCCTTCCCTGAATTCAGACAATGGATAGTGGAAATTTACTGGAACTATTTTTAAAGCAAATTTTGTGAGGTTTTTCATGTTTAGAGTTGAATATCGGTATTCTGGAATCTAAGGTATCATGCTGTTTGTAAGACTAGCAAATTCTAGGAAAAAAACAATGGATTTTGATTGAAATTTTAGTGAACAATTTCAGGACAGTCCTTCTAAGGAGACACTTCATTCCAAACATCCCTTGCTTGTGACCTAGAGAGGAAGCATGTGGGACTAGTGTATTGTGTTTCACCATGGATTTTGGTAATAACTCTGATCCCAGCAATGGCCTATTATTTAGTGGTAAAATTATCTTAAGTTAACTTGCAGGAGAAGGAGCAGGTTGCTGCCATTGAGGTGCTGCCAAGGAGAACAAAACCTTCACTGCACTGTGTGTGATGAGAACATGTTTCTTACTAGAAGACTCTTCATGGTCAGTGGGGACAGGTGAGGCCCATTTGATGCAGTGACTTCTCTAACAATGGGACAGATGTGGACACGCAGCTTTTCTTATTCATGATACAGCACAGGGGGTCATTGTTTTTACTTCAGAGCGAAAGGAAGGGAGGGAGACCAAGGTGACACATCAAAGGTGAAGCATTAATGTAGAGACAGCATGGCACCGAGTCCTACTTGATTCTAAGGGTGAAACCTCCCGAGAACTAAAAAGCACAGACATTTCTTACCCTCGAGAAATAATGCAGCTTAAGAACCCTGAGCGTGTATCCCTCTGAAGCTTTCTGACAGCTTGCCTCCCTCAAGGGGTGAACTAAATCTGATTCAGTCCTTGTTCTCTTTTTGCAAATAAATTCCTTCTTGATAAATAGAGTTTCTGGGCCACAGGCTAACTTTTGCCAGGTACTTGGCAATAGTGTTCTTCCTGACAAGGTCTGTGTATCCATCCATCTCTTGCTCCTGCTCTTTCTGTCTTTATCTCTGTCTCTTTTTTCTCTCTCTTTCTGTATCATCTATTTGTGCCTTTGTTTATTTACTGATGATATGCTTTTCTGAGTGCCCACTACACGCCAGGCACTGTTTTAAATTCTGATGATGTAACAGTAAACAAAGCCAAACACTCTGTACCCTTGGGAAGCTAACTTTGTAGAGCTCTGTAAAATTTGACTGCATCTTGGCTCTTTCATTGTGAGCTTTGTGACTTCGAGGCAAGCCACTCACCCTAGCTGTGCCTCATTTCACTCACCATACAATAGGGACAACATTAGCATTCTCCTCAGTCGGCCTGTCTAAGGATCAAATAAGACAATAAGTGTAAAACATGTAGAAACAGAGTGTGCAGCGCAGGGTTAATGCTGTACCTACTGCTATTTTCATGAATTTACCTCATTTACGAATATCACAGTTTTAAGCAGGGTAAGGTGACACACACTTATAATCCCAGCATTCTGGGAGCCTGAGAAAGGAAGATGCAAATTTAAATCCAACCTGGACAATTTAACCATGTAGTAAGACTATGTTTTAGGGAGAAAGCAAGCAAGCAAGCAAGAACAGCAAAGAAAGAAAGAAATGTATAAAGGACAGCTAGGGGTGCAGCTGGTGGGCCTGAAGAGTTTACAAGGCTGTTTCAGGAAATGGGTATTAGAAGAAGAGATTCTCTGTGCTTCTAGATTTGCACTCCCAATGCCAAAGGAACCGCGGGGCTGCTTTTTGACACAGCAGTAGAAATGCCTTTGCCACTGCCCACAGGACCTGTGTGTTTACTTAAAAGGTTCTCTTGCATTTCTTACTGTTGCTCTGCTCTTTCCCCTCCAAATGCGAGTTGCCTGATCATTTGCCTGGAGATCTGAATGAGGCCTTTCCTTTATTCTCCTTTTCAGGGCTAAAGATCTAGCAGGAGCCCTTTCTGAATAAAGTCCAGGGAGCAGAGTTGGGAGTAGCACCATCTTCATGCTGTCACCTCAGGGTCCTGTCACAGAAATGGGGCCAGCATTCTGCATGTTCTAAAGGGCATGTGAGCAAACAGTAGTCAAAGTGGATGTGGGAACACCTCATGAGTACGCGAGCCCTTCACACCGGCAAAGGCAACTCTACTGCTTTGTCAGAGAGCGTCCTGGAGTCTCCTTTGGTGTTGGCAGTGCATATCTGGAAGGATAGAGTATCTCTGCTGCTTTAAATAGCCTGTTCCCTGGTACTTTAAACTTTTCACATCCAACCAAACTCACACCCCATTTTTTGTTATCAATCTATATCTATATTATTGATATCCTTGTCTATCTATTTACATATCTACCTACCTATCTGGAGACAGACAGACAAAGATCTTAGGGGGTTTTTAAGATACTCAGGCTGGGTTCAGACTTGAGGTCCTCCTGCATCAGCTTTCTAGAGTGCTAGGATTACAGACATGTATTATCATAGTTGGCTTAAAATCCTTTGATTTGGGACAGTCTTTCAGATATTTTGGATCTTATGTTGGCACTATTGGTCTGTCCTGTGTCCAGCAAGTGACTCCCTGGTTTCTAGCAAGAACCATGATGTATCACTAGGTTGGGGTAACTTATGTCTCTATACACTAGAGCTTAAGAAAATACTTTCAGAAACTTGGAAAGCCATATATTTATTATAATTTCTTTTTAAAAGATCACTGTCTAAGAAAGAAACAATCACCATAATTCATGCATTCATTCAACCAATAACATTGTTCTTAAAGAGTGCTTAAACATATTTTTCTTAACATTAGGAAAAATAAATCCTACTTTTTATGTTAGTCTCCTTTTGATAAAACTCTACAAATAGCTTATTTGCACTGCAAATAACTCTTACTTATCATTATTAATATAATGATATAATAATGCTAAAATTCATGGCATTAGTAATGCCTGGTTACTACTGTTTTGCAAAGAGGGGTACATTTTATGTACTTTCCTTAGTTTTATTTCTAATATTCTTCATAAATCAAAACAATCTATTTCATCCTGGGCTAACAACTTCATTTTTGATAATCTGAGTGTAAAACTTCACAAGGGTTCATTTTGGCTACCTTTATCTCCATCAGTGTTTCTTAAAAGCAATGCTGGTTTCTTAGTCAGGAAACAGGTGATTACAAGCAGATAACTCAGCTTCTGAGGGTCTTGTTCGCTTCACGGTGCGCTAAGCTTTGTGATCTCTAAAACTAGGATTATATATTAAAATCCCTTTCTTCACTCTCAGGAATTATAGTATCTGAGATTTGATAATAGAAGTACTAAGGCTTACTCCATAAGCAAAGCAGAAATCAGTTTCATTATTCTAGGTAATTAAGAAGATCTGAAAAGTGAAACGCACTTGACCTTAAAATGAATCCACTCTAATTTAATTCTCCTTTGGTGCAACAAAAAACTCTTGCAGCTACTGGAAGCTTCAGAT
This sequence comes from Dolichotis patagonum, assembly GCA_004027295.1. Taxonomy (NCBI): domain Eukaryota; kingdom Metazoa; phylum Chordata; class Mammalia; order Rodentia; family Caviidae; genus Dolichotis; species Dolichotis patagonum. The sequence goes on along the minus strand of PVJX010025185.1, from coordinate 13,333 downwards.
ACAGATGGGAAAACTGTCTTTCATTGCTACAGACACAATATTAGAGTTCCTTGTTTTCTTTTTAAAATTCTTTAACTAAATTGGAATACCCACACAAGATTTTGTTGTTGTTGCTGTTGTTTGTCATCTGCTTCTATCTCATCAAGTACAAGCACAGAATGAAAAGAACAAAATGATGACATTCTAATATTCTGCTTGTCAGAATTTTGGATTAAGGAGTCTTCATTTCGTGGGTTCCATAAATGAATGTTTAATTAACAGGTGGTCAGACTGTGTTTCAAAGCAAGCATTGCAGTAAAGACCAAGAGCATCTTGACCTGTGGATCTTAGCGAGACACACAGGGAGTAACAGAAATGACAGAAGAAAGAAACTGTCATGCTGGTCACTGAAGGCACAGGGGTTTCCTTTAAAGGGATCATATTATTATAAATTTTATTTCATTAAAACGTCTCCCAATATCTATTTGCTTTTAAGTTGAACAGAAAGTGTGAGGTTGTGAATTCAATCCCTGGTTTAAAAAAATAGACTATCCTTCGCTGCCCTTTCTCTCCAGTGAGAAGTAACCACCGAGAACACTTGAGCAGGTTCTTACCTTGAAGAAGGTCATTGTTGATCCGTCTCTGACAGCACCATATTCTATCTTGGTTTGCTTTGCCAGATCATCTGCTGAATCTATGGGGGATTCCATCCTCTCTACTGTCAAGAAGGCAGCAAGATTGGCAGTGTAGGATGAAATGATGATTAGGGTGAAAAACCACCATATTCCACCAACTATCCTGGTCGAGAGAGCTTTAGGCATCAGCTCTGATCCTGCGATGGTATCATCAGAGTAAAGGTATTAAGCACAGTCAGGAGAAGAGGGAAGGATTATAGTTGGACACTACCATAGGGAGATAAGTCCATCAAGGACCTACTATGTTGCTTATAGATGAAATAAATGCATTCTCTGTAAATGGAGCAAAATCTAAATGTACCTTTCTTTAAATCATCACTTCCTATGGAAAGATACTTTGTCAATGATTGATGATATTAAAATAGTTTTAATCCTGGGGTATTCTATGCCTAAAATTTAGTACTTTAATTGCTTAAAATTGAAAAATGCATCCTAAGGCTTCCGAGTTTTTATTATTGCTGAAGTGAGTGTATCTTATAATGTTAAATAAGACCTTCTGGGTCTTTGTGTTATTATGAAAATTTTGAAATGTTTATTGTTATTTAAGATCAAAAACTATGAGAAACTTTCCAAAGCTTAACATTATGCCATTTATCACATGTACTTTAAGAAAACTTTGGAATATTGAAAATAAAATTAAATAAGAGGCAGCCATACTTGACAGTGAATGGATCTTTTTTGTTTTATGCTCCTTTTAGAGTCATGATTCTTTTTTCTAATCTATAATCTTCTTTGGCTAACAAGATATTTATTTTCCAAAAGCATCTTTTTTGTCTTTTAATGAAGTACTATTTCTTAATTGCACTCAAAACCTGGTTGTTTCTCAGGTGTAGAGAGCCCTTCCTGATAAGAATATACATTTTGGATGATATTTAGGTGGCTCATGGTTATGTTTTAAAAATGACATAAAGGCACATAATATACTGACCAAGAAAATTTTTCTCTCTCAAAGAACACAGGCTAAATTCTATTTCAGTTTTAGTCTAATGGGGCCATGGATATTTATAAGTTCAGTAGCAGAATCAGAAGGGATCAGACAAACAATTGAATTTACTCTAATTCATGAATGGATTTTGGCTAGTCCATTTGCCTGAAATTCACCCTTGGTTGTGTACTTAATGTTTATTCAGGGGATGGGGATTTAGCTCAGCGGCATAAGCGCCTGCCTTGAAAGCTGGTGGTCATGAGTTTGATCCCTGGTACTGATATAAAAAGCAAAATTAAACAACAAAAAAACCATTTCTTCAATGAACCTGCAGGCATGAGAAGTTTATATGACCAAAGAGTGGAGGAAGAACAATCTAAATTTAAAATCCCCAAAAGTACAGCAGATCAAGCATCTGATTTATAGGATCCTTTCTGAAAAATGATTGGGTGTTTTGTAATTTTGTAGTTAATGATGGTTTAAAATGGAAAGAAAATTTAGAGTCTGCCAATCTATAAATAAATGAGTTTATGTTGAGGTTTAATCTATAAAGAGATGCACAGATTGCTCATGAAATCAAAGCCAGCTGACGGCTGGTGACAAGCCAATGAAAGCTAAGTTTTTGGCCTTCGAATAAACAGAAATATTCTCCTAAAGCTGTTAGATAGCTTTGTACTTTATTCCCTTCTAATGAGGTAAATAGTTTGACTGCAATTTGTATTTCTCTCTTTTTCTTGTTTGAACTTGAGCATGTAATAATGCAAAAATTTATAATAGTTTCCAGTAAATTGCCTCCAAGGATTTAGTGGAATAATTGTTGCTGTTGTTTTAATATTGTGGCTTAATGTGATTTATATGCCAATGGGTGTGTGTGTTTAAAGCCCAAGGTTGTTTCATATCTTTGTTCTTAATTGATCTAGAAGCCCTGTGGCAATGTTATATTATTTTAGATCTTTAGCTGGTTATCATTAAAATGGCATTTATTTAATAAAATAGCCATGGGAAATAAAGAGCAGATTTAAAGAAATATTTTTCTTAATTTATAGGTACAGCTTTTCTGCTGTAAAATTTATCCTTGTGTAATTTGGCTGCATTTATGAAAAGATGAACTTTTGAATTCATATATCTGTACAATTATTTATCAATATGGCTGTAAAACTGGAAAGACACAAATAACCGACGTTGACATTTAATAATGTAAATTCATGTCTTTCTAACTTTAAGATAAATATTTACAAATTTGGATGAAGCTCTTTTGGAGACTGGAAAACCATTCCCTAAACCTACTGAAACTATTTAAAACTCTTAGTAGATGGCATCAATTCAATTACTCCATGTCCCTTTGTGTTTCCTGAAATTTTCACATAATTTTGTGAGTGTTATGGTTCTCAGTATAAATTGATATACTCAGAAATGGCTTCCTTGAAGAAGAGATGATTTGTAAATTCGGGACTAGAGAGGAGGAGGAGTTACGAAAGCAGTCAAGGTAGAGTAAAGCATCATAGGAAATATCTGGGATTTGAGACAATACTTGCTGAATCTCTTTAGTGCCTTTTACGGCAGACATGACAGCCAATCCCGATCCAGACTTTGCTCACGCTCTGTAGAAAAGAGAAAGTCTGATCATCACATCCAAAAAGAAATCCAACAAAATGGTTTCCAATTGAGCACAGTGACGAGCTTCTGCAAACGAGAGAGCGCGCAACAGAGCACAGGTACCTGCTTCCACTCCGCGTGCCAAGGACAGACGTCCCAACAGTCGCGAGCACCCCAAGTCTGAGCATGGAAACATTTGTTGCACCTGACAAATGTTTACACACTTCTTGAAAGACAAGCAGAGTCTGGTTGGGGCTGACTGTCATGTACCCAAGGTAGTGGTAACTAACAGACACTGCATCCCACAGTTTGCTGTGGGTGATGGAAAACTCCAAGCAGGTAGTTATGAAAGAGAAGTTCTGGGGGTGGGTGTGTGCACTCAGCAGAAGGAAGTCGCAGTCTGCTGCCTGTGCTGGGAAGCTCAGATGTACTGTCTTCTACTCTGTTCGCTGGATGAGTGCAGCTTGTAAGCAATGGAAGGTGGTCTTCACTCTGAAAGTTTTTACTAGCATGATGAATACTCTCAAGATTGATATGGCTTCTGATGGGGGATTCCTATGGGACTTACAGTGCTCTATGCTGTGGTCTGAATTTACACCAGTGATTTCTAGTAAACTAGGTGGTGTCTGTACCTATTTAACAGTGCCTGAATAAACTCTGCTTAATTACCCATTTTCTTCAATTATTTGGTATTTTTATACTAGAGAAACCTAAGCATTATTCCTCCCCCTTCTTTCTCTCTCTCCTCTCTCTGTCTCTTTTCTCTCTTTTCCCCGTCCCTGTCCCTCATTTCAAGACACAGAATATATGCATTTCAAGTGGTATCATAATAACATCCTAATGAAAAACCCTGGGTTCACTTCCAAATAACAAACATGTTTAATGTATACCCCAGTTGGATTTTTCTTTTGCCAATTTATTTTGCAGCTTTATTGTCAAGTGAGCAGACATTCCAAACACAACAGCATCTGTGATTTAGGATTTTCTTAAATTAAAGCATTTAATCTTGGATGTATTTTCTAGACCATATGCCTAGAATCAAAGCTGAAGAAAATCCATGAAAGAGAGGGATTTCTTCCAAAGGTTGAAATAACTCTCTCTTCCTCTTGCAAAAATAGCAAAATCCCTTAAATCACAGAACATATATGCAGTATATTACATTTTTCTGACTGGAATTTTATTTCCTCAACCCCTATAGTTTACTGTTGCTATGGATACCAATTGAGAGAGATTGTGAAAATTTACTGAGAGGCTAAGCTGAATCTCAGTAGGGATGGTCAGAGTGGCAGTTAAGTGAAAGTTCTAGGGACTGTCACCAATTGGAGGAATCTAAGTGAATTTAATCTTTAAAAGATTTAAATTCCACTTCTCTTAAATACCTGACTTCTGGAGTAATGACTGAAAAGGAAAAGATTGACACCTCCATCTATGCAAACTTGTAAACAATTTCTCATTTTATCTTTTGCTACCCAAAGGAAAATGGGTATTTATTGCTGGATAAGTGTTATTTTAGATACATAACAAAGGAGTTCCATTTACACTGTATGTCCGTCTTTGTCTTCAGAACTGGCTTGAAAGTCAGTTGCTATTATTAAAAATCCCTATGGTGGTGGTGGTGTTTCAGACTACCCTCTAGCTTCACAGTGGAGTTTACCAGCACGAAAGCCTGTCAGCAGACTGTGGGATGCATGTGACAAAGATGGGCAACCGGTGTACCTTGCTGCATGAGAGCTCCAACTCCAAACCAGAAACTATTTAGTAAAGTAAAATTGTTTTCCACCACATCTGAGTCGGGGTTGCACGGGTGGGGGTTATACCATTCATAAGGTGTAAACCTGTGGTAGTTAACAGAAACAGTCTGTAAATATCAGATAAACACACTACACGGGACACCAGAAAAACCTGCCGAGTGATGAAGAAAACCCAACAATTAATGCTGTGAGCCTCAACCCTAAGAGTAAGGGCCATATTCACAAACTTACAGATTTGGTGAGTAGAAGAACCTTGGGAACCTTGGCTTTTACCAGCCTTAGTTTTAGGGAAAGTAAGATCTATGGCTTGGCTGGAATGACACTACTCAGATCTACGTCTACTGAGTTTTTCCAAGTTTTCATTCATTTCTACCATAATAAACAACTGAGCTTTTCTCATAGGCATGTTTACCCAGTCAAGGTGTGTGATGAGATGTCAGCTGACTATGTCGCTAGATCCTGCAGAAGATGCAAATAAGGGTGACTTGCCTTCACGGGATTTTTGTGGACAGGTGCTTAGCAGGGGTGTGAGTGGTATAGTGATTTCACAGTTCAGCAAATGAGTTGCATGGCTAAAGTAACTCTCATGAGCAAGGACAAGGGCTGGGGCTGGGATGTATTAGGTAGTTTTAGGATAGTATAGTATATGGAAACAATAATTAAAACACTTCATTAAAAAGACAAAACTTTCATTTGATGATATCATGGCCCAGCTTGGGTGTAGATTAGTCTTAGATCTATAGCATACCTTGCTGAAGAATTTTGGGTTCATAATTTCCTCTTAATTTGTTTTTAATCTAATTGTTTCACAGTCTGTACCCTATAGTCACGTGATTTCCAGCTCTACTTAGATAAAAATATGTTTTCTGTAACATATAGCTTTGCCTGCAAGGTGGTAGGCCACAGGCAGTAAAAGTCTCTGGAAAAACAACTAGTAGGCTATGAAGTCAATTTGAACAATTTGTTGTATTTTGTTGGCCTCAGTTTCTGTATTTGTAAAGAAGTTGGAGCTAGATGTATCTGGTGGTGGTATTTAAAACAAGAATCTGGGAAACAACACTTCTCTTGTTCTTTCTCTACTTTCTGAGCATGTGTCTCGTCTGTGTGGGCCATAGGCATTCTGTATTCTGAGGTTATTTTTCAGGGATACCTTGCCAAGAGGTGCTTATTTGTCCAAAGAGATATTATCAGACACACAGCAAAGTGATGCAGAAATGATTTAAAATGCAATAATTCTTAGCATGGGAAGCTTTGCCGCTGAGTCCTTTTAATGCAAGCAGGAGTGGTAGAGTAATGTTAATATATCATAAAGCTGATGAGAACATACGGAATACTCTCCAGCCATAAGGTTTCAGCAGTAAACAATGGCAGGCTGCTGACACATCAGGAAGAACTGGGCTGAAGGTGAATATATTACCTACAGCAAAATAGGAGGGCTTACTGTGAATCATGCACTAGGAATGGGGCAGATAGTTCCTCCTAGTAAAAAACTCTTCTCGGAATCTCTTGTGGAAAATGTGCAGAAGCTCCTTGTCAAGTTTTAGGGGCTTGGGGATAACCCTACCTTAAAGGTGTCCAACTCTTTTTTGCATCTTGTCTACAACTGTAAGTGGAGGTTCCTGTGGAGCTTATGAATATAGCTTTAATTGACAATGCCATGCCAATACATTTTAATTACTGTCTCAACAATATAATTAAGTTTTGAATTTATACATCCTTACAACAATAACAGTTTGCTGAGCTGAAGGAATGAATACCAATATTAATGAACCTACTAATTGAAATGGCATGCAGAGTAAATGCTGTTACTTAAACAATACCATTGTCGTTCGCACAGAATTTACAAATATTAATTTCAATAAATTAGGAGGCTTATGCATCTAAGAGAAGGGTTTTTAAAAAAATACAATATAAACCTGTCAATTGCTTGTTCCCTGATATTTTGTGTATCCTCCCAATATTCTCTGATCCATGAACTCACCTCTTTGGAATGCTGCTTTTAATTTGGTCTTTTCAGTAGGTCACACTTTGCACTTGCAAATGAGCAATTAATTGAATTTTCTGTGGCAAAAAGGAAACTAGCTAAACAGCAGTGTGATTGTACCTGCTTTTTATCTCTTGATTCTGATTCTGAGAGACTTCGGGAGTATGGGCACTGAGGAATATTGATGAGTGACATGATACTGTGGTGTGAGTCACTGGTTCTTTTTTATAGTGCAGTGGACCTACCTGTTACCCCGATAGAGCCCTTTCAGCCTGAAACTCCTAACAATTGCTTAACTATAGCCAATGTGATGGCATGTTGGCATCAGGAGGTCTGGGGGAAAGGTTAATACGTGACCCACACTGATGACATCTGAAGGTGCTCGTCCCATGTGGCTCTCAACTCTGTCCTTTCAGCAAAATGACAACAAAAGGGGTGAATATACTTAGACTCTGTGTCAAAACTTGCATGTAGCAGAGTGGTCTTATGTTGAAATGGGAAAATTCAGCTTCAGTTTATGCTTCAGGTGCAGTTTACATTTGAATGGAAGACATAAAACAATTCTGACACTGAAGTTCTCTAACTAAGCAAATTTTTAATGCTGAGAGAGGATACTGGGCTGCACTTAAGAGAGAGAGACACATTTGTCCTCCAAAGGGGGAAGCTCCTTTTGAACCAGCAACATAGGCTTCGGGTTTGTATTATAAACTTGGAATATACTTCCAAGGATTTTCTGTTTTATCCTTTTTTGGTCACATGCGACCTTTTAAAAAGTTTATTTTTTAAGAAGAAAGTAAAAAAATCATAAAATATAATTAATATGTTTTCTAGATATTTGATCTTCTTAAATTGTATATTCATCACGGACATAATTCTTTGAGGTTCAATATTTTTCAAAAAAGTAAAAAATGTCAACTATAAGACAGGAATACAGGTATGAATATTTGTCATAAATCATAATAACTAATTTTTGTGGTACTGGAAATTGATCCCAGAGTTCTCATTAAGCCCTAATCCTCAGATTCCCTTTTTTATTTTGAGACAGGGTCTCATTGAGTTGCTCAGGAATGGACTGAAATATTTTCCTTCACTTGTTCTAATCATTTCTACAGCGTTATAAATTCAATTCAGCTCAGCAGATGATTTTTAAGCATCTATCTTGTGAGGGCATTAGTTTAAATGCAGTTATGGGCTTTATTTTTCCCTTTTAAAAGAACATAAAAGCATATACTTCACAACAAAAATTCAAAAGCTTTCGTAGAGCTAAAGATGATTAGGAGATTAACTGTTTTTCAGTTTTACTTCGCTGACTTTGAATGCAAACCATTAGGATCATAACCAGAATGATTTTACACCCTAGCTTATGCAGAGTGGTTAAGTTCGTAGTATCAAACTGTGATAATGGGAAGTAAAGGTGAACTGGTATCCTATTCAATTAGGATTTTGTTTTGGGGAATTTTCTCTAAAGTGTCTTCTGTGGTTTTATCAAGTAAGAACAGGGATAGACTCAAAGGCATAGAAAACATGAAGTGAGTTCAGTCTCCTTAACAGTGTACTTATGCACTACAGGGAATTATTTTCTACATTTTATACAGTACTTGCTGTATTTTACCATCATAACGTTTCCTTCTCTAAATTCCAGAGCAAGAGAAAGACAGTGCAAGAGGGAGTCAAGGAGAATGAGCTAAATAAGGAAGGGCTGGTTTATAAATGATGCTGTCAGCAAGTAGGGACATTGACAGGATGGCATTGTGGGCTGGGGGTTACTGCTACCATAAAAGAAAGAGAATGTGTGAGAGCAGAAGTAGAGAGGTCTTTATCACCAGGAGGTTATAAAGGAACTGACAAAATAATAGGGAGAAACTACTGAATGTTATACTATTCTGGTAGTTTCTAATGACAAAAATAAGATGATTTAAGTCCAATGTAGGGTCACATGTTAAAGAATCTGTCAGCCTGTGGGTTTGTGAAGACTTCTGGATGTTACTGACTTGTCTTTTTTCTCTCATTAGCTTTGGTCAACTTTGTTACAATACATCCTGTATTCGCTGATCAACATTGTCCTACCCAGCATCACTGCCTAGAGGGAGTCTGGCCTGGGGATAGGGAAACATATTTTTCTGTTGCCCTGTGCTCCTTAGATTGCTCAGTGAGGACTAATCTCATGATACAGGGTGGGTCCCGGGACGCACAAATGCAACAAGTCAACATAGGACTACTTATTCATCTTTGGAGAGACCTTCCCCTAAGAATGGTCATGTATTCATTGGAGGCCATATTAACTTCCTATGGGAACCACATCTCCAAAGGTAAACAACATCTTGCAATTTGATTTCCAAAGCAAGATTTTCTTTGTTTTGAGCATTGTTTCTCAGCCTTGGGAGTATTGATATTTTGGAACTGACAATCCTCTGTTGTGCATGTTTGGGGAAACACTGTTATATATTACAGGATGTTTACCAGCATCCCTGGATTCTGTTCATTTGATATGGAGAGCACTCTTCACTCAAGTTGTGATAACTAAAATAGTATTTTCAGATGTTGCCAAATGTCCCTTGGGAGGTACAGTATGTCGCAGGTAAGAATCACTGACTTAGAGTATTCACTATTAAAGGGTAATATCATCATATATATCGTCAACATTATATTTTCTGAGGGAAGGCATATAGAAAGAGAGCTTTGATCACTATTTAAATGTGTACAATCTGGGGTCTTGCAATAGTATATTTTTTGAGGTGTAGAGAAATTCAAAAATTTGACGTCATGTTGAATGATGAATACCCACATGTGACTGTCTGTTCTGTGGAAATAAGTCTGCCTATGGGTCTTTTAGGTTTTTCCAGTCCAGACTACCTTCCTGAGTTTTCTTTATAATTATGCCAGGGAAAGAGTTACTTGGCATTAATCAAAACTTGACAGTGGACAATGATAAAGAGTTAGCATGAAGAAATACTTCTCTTAGAAATTCCTGGAGGGAAAACAAAAATTGATTAGGGAAAAAGTTCACTGAATTTTGTTGAAAGGTGAAAAAGATTGCAATTAAGTAGGTGATATAAAAAAACAATTTTTGAAATGTGGTTAACCTAAAGTTATTAATGGTTTCACCCAACAGAAAGATAGAGAATAGATATTTTAAATTCAGGTATGGAAATTATAAAGATATGTTATATGTATGTACAAATGCTCCCAGTGAATATAATTATCTGTATTGCAAAAATATAACAATAAAAGATAAAGAAAATTCAAAAACAACTCACCATCATTGTGTTTAGAAAATATTATCTACTTAAAGGTATAAAAATCCTTTAAGGATCTGAATAAAGCAAATCTGAAAATACAATCTTAAAAAATAAATCAAACCCCATCAATGTACTGGAAATAAAGACTTCACAGCACCATACTCTCTATATATTTCAGCATTCTCTTATTATTTCATTAAAATTCTAAAAATGAATTTCACTGAATTTCCAAAATATTTTTCTTCCATAGATTTGACAATATTTTTATTCTGGTGTTTCTTACTAGCAGTAATAATTCCTAGCTAACTTTTTGATGCTTTGTTTATACAAATATTTCAATTGTCATATATCTCAACACAATTTTCTTATTGAAACATTTAGATATATTAGCAATCTTTGCCTTTATTATACCATAACACAGGGGAAATGGATAAATAACTACTTTATCTTGTTAAAATACTGATATAATTAAAATAATATATAACATTATTTTCTTATCCTCATCTCTATGAAGTATCTCTATGAATAATTAGAAGGCATTCATTTTCAGAGTGGCTTTTACATAGAAACCTAGAGAGAATAAAACGCTAAACAAAACCAAAAGTGTACCTTAGTTTTATTTTCATCTGTCTCTAAAGTGAAGCTGACATAGACCCACTGTAGTAAATTCAGTAGCTTTCAAACTTACCTTGCAATGACAAAGAGAACACAACTGACTCCCAAGCAGGCTAAGAGGACGTACATCCAAATGTCTGGAGACAGAGGGTTGAGGAAGGAGAAGACACCTGGGTTGGTCCCATTGGGCTTCCGGTAAAGAATGCTGATGCCCAAGGTCATAAAGGGCTTGGAAAAGTCAATCACTTTCTCTCGCACATAAGTGATGGTCAAGGGAGCCACTGCCAGGTCAGCCCTCTGTAAAAGCAAAATTGTCAGCTTCATTATCTCACTTCTCTAGACTCTCCCAATCTAGACTCTCTCTGGGTACACCCTGGCCCTATTTTCCACAACAAATACTTTTCATGCAAGAAGCTTTTATGATGATTGGCTTTAATATACAAAATAGATAATTTACACATGTATGAACATGAAACAGCATTTACCAGCAAAGAGAAACAAGAAGGTACAAATTCACACACATAATGCCCAGAATTAAAATGGAGGAAAATGTAGAGAGATGTCTTCATAAGACACATATGAGAAATGGAAGAAATGAGTAACTTAGTCATAATACTGGTTGGCAAGATGACATTTTGTTCTGAGCCTAAAACCTTAGAGCTTTAAAAATCTAGTTTAAGAATCATCCAGGCCTATACTGTGGTATGAAGAATGGATTCCTAAATTTTTATTCTCAACTTTTAGCCTTGCTTTCCTTTCCAAGTAAACAAACTTAAACAAGAAAATATTCCTTTTGACACTGATTCAACCATTTTTTCTTTTTTCAACCATTTTTTCTTTTATTTCCTGTCATTGAACAATTTTTTCCAGACATAGAACATGCATTTTTGCTTACGTGATCTATGAGTTCTTTAACCATCCCATTCCACTCTCCTTTGTCATTCTGCGCTCCGTATTTGCCATCCGGGACTAGTTTAACATCGTAAAGGAAACCTAGAATATTTGACAGTTCTTTCAACAGATCCAGGCAATATCCTTCAAATCTGTCATTTCCATACAAGGGTTTATCCGATTTCCGGTACATCACATAGGGCTCTTCCTAAATGAAACAAACCAAACACAAAAACTTCATGAGTGTGAATGGAAGGAATAGCTCAGCGACAGCCTGAAGTTAGGGCATATTTGAAGCTGGTTCTTAGGAGTGGAGAACACCGAACTCAGTCACATACCTTCCTGCCCTGCTAACCTGGTTCTCCCTATCCCCTGTGCAAATATGGAGCTTTTTGTGTGTATTTTCTTCTCCTCCTGTTTCTTTGGATGGGAGATTCTTCTTGTACTGCTGGGAGGAGTGCTGGGAGTGAATGGTGTGATCAAAACACAGTCACATTTAAATTTTTGATCTGAGAAAAATGGAAAGGCTCCAAGGGCAATGGAAGCCCAGATGCTTGACCCCAGCTGTGCCCACACCTGGCCTCCTTTCCAGGACTCCTCTCTCTTTTACCATAACAGCCTCATCTACTTACAAAGGAAAACATCAAAATCCCCAAATGCATCTGGCTTTTCAAACTCCCTGCTTTAAATGTCCTCATTTCTTCATATATTTTTTTCTCAATACTACTATCCTTTAGTTTCTGTTTTAGCTGGCTATATAGGTCACTCCCATCTCAAATATGATCAGTTTTTGCTTACAAGCTTATTTAATAAATCCCCTGTCTTATGAACAATGAACCTTTCTTTTGTAACACTTATCTATAAACTCATTATTTCTTACCTGACTAAATGAAAGTTCACTTTTGCTACACAAATTATAATCATTATTATGCTGTTAACATATCCTGTGTGTTTAGGTTCATCATTAAATAAACTAATACTTCAATTGTACAAATAAAATAGAAAACTGTATTAATATAAGTTGATGACAATGAAAGTAGTGACTAGAAGAACAAAGTAGTTTTTACTTGGAAGATAATTCTCACAACTATTTCTTTCTTTTTTTTTTTAATTTAAAAGAGAATAAAACAAAAGGGGGCAGTACAGAGCAGATCAGAACAGGACAACATAGGCAACACAGTACTATACATTAAGTCAACTGGACATCAACAGTATCTAACACCATACCTCTTACTCTGCTATAGTTGAGCATAGTTTCAATTACAATAATATCAAACATAACACAATGGTATAAAGCCATGCATATAGTGAAAGAATTTCAGGGCTTTCTGAACCGAATAACAGAAAATGATCAATGGGTATTATAATATCTCATTTTTGATAAAAAAGAAAAAAATTTGTTTGAACTATCACACATATTCAAATTCCAATGAGATACAATGAGGTGGACAGAACCAACGGCAATAGAACAAAAAAAGCATGGTAGGACTTCTAAGAAGGATAATATTAAATCAGCAATAGCTGTCATAATGTTTTCTTCAAAACAGCTGTTCATATCATCACGTATGATATAGTCAAACAAAACAGGATAACACCATTCCAACTGATGATTGAAAACTTTGAAAGACTTCGAAGCTATGAGATGGGGCCTCATGCTT
>PVJX010025184.1:0-27172 GCA_004027295.1 Dolichotis patagonum | reverse complement strand
GATAAACTTAAAATCAATAAGTAGCACAGAGGTCACATGCCAAGTCTGCAGAAATGAATGCACATACAAGCACCAACAGTCACATCACTTGAAAGTTCACTGCTGGACAGGAGACCACCGAGTTTCTCTTAATAAGCAAAGGTACATCAACCGCCGCCATGTCTGACGTGTGCCAGAGGTGTGAATAACTCCGTCACACGTCGGCTGTGAGATGTTGAATGAGCAATAAACGCTAACAACTTATGGATCTGCTGAGTAACATGACCACCACTCTTATTAATGTGCCAACGGGCTGGGGGGGGATAGAATTTCATTTGTGTTTGGGATGTTATTGGCAACATGCCAGGGGCTTAACATATATTCTGCTACATCGTGGTAGACAGTTACATCAATAGCAATAGTCAGGACTGTTCTTGAACACCGCTAACGCCGTGAGAGGAGGCTGCAGCAAAGGCGAGTCATTTAAAGAGGCAGCCATTCCACAACCTCCGCTTTTTATCGTGACCTTAGGAAAAATGAGGGACGATCGAATTTGATACTGAAGAGAAAGCAGGCAGCAAGGGAACTATGATAAATATCTGGGAACAATAAAACCAAGTTAGGGAGTGGGGCACCTACCAACTCTGATACCATCATGGACCTTAATGCCTTCCAATTTGTCCCCTAAGGTCTGTCCCAGATACTGTGCCCAAAGCTAACTGGAAATGCAAAAAAGAAACTGGGGAGGAAACACAGATTTCTCAGATAATCTAAATGTGTATCTGTTAGGTTATTTTTGTGCTTAAAAACAAGACAACAGCAGTGAACCACAAAAGCAAACATTCTTTTATACAACTGACCTGCTGAAGGTCTCCAGTTCAATGCTGCAGAGGACTGCAGACTCATTCCTGTTACCTTGTATGTCCCCAAGGGCAAGAACTTCATCCACCTGGCTGGCTCTGTCTGTCCAGCAGCTAAGAAGGTTCCTCCCCGGTAGGAGGAGCACATGTCATAATGGAAGAAGCTCAGAGTCTAGAAAGGGCCACCACCATCACTTCTCAGCCCTCGTTACCTGACCTATTCACCTGCTCGAACTCAATGGATCCCTTTGAATTCTTTCCTCGCTTGCATCTGGGACATGACTCCCTCCCTGACCGATCCTCAGTTTCCCTGGGTGGCTCTTCCCCTCCCCCTTGACAATGACATTGTCATTGGGCGTTTGCCCCACTACACTTACTCCCCTGGTCACCTGACCCAGTCCCATGGGTTCAATATCATCTGGATCCCGATGAACCCTGTACTCCTATTTCCAGCTTAGATCTTTTCCTTGAGATGTGAAAGCATGCCAGTCGCCAACGCTTCCTTGCATGTCTAATATATGTGTACAGCTTAACGCATCTAACCCCAAACTCATTTCCCTCCAGCCACTCCCGAATCTGCTCCTGCCCTGGTCATCTTGTGAGAATCAAGGCATCCTGGACCCTCTCTCCCTTCTACATTCTGTAGCCAGTCTGCCAGCAGATCCACCTGCACAGGCCTTCCTCAGGGTAGCTGAGGGTGCTACCATTTCTCCTCCTCTCTGCGCAGGCACAGCCAAGCCACCAGCATCTCCCTCAGGCTGCTCCCATAGGCATCCAGCGGGCCTCCCTGCTCCCCCACCTGGGGCCCCTGCTGGGCAGCCAGACCCGTTCCAATCCCCTGGGCCTGACTTGCTCCACTCGCTGGCTCTGCCCTCCCCTGCTCTGTCCCTACCCTTCTTCACTGTACTCCACCCTACTCACCTGCCTGCCTTCCTTCAGATCCGCCAGCAAGCTCTAGCACAAGGCTGACCTTCCCGACACCTGCCTGGCTCCATCCTCATCTTTGCAGACTCCAGCTGCTCTGTCCTAGATTGCAGCTCACCCACACACCTGGCGAGTGACTGCCCCGTGACTTCAGCTTTCTCTGCAGCAGGTACCACCCTCTGTCCATGGTAGGGAACCAACTTAGTTTACTGTCTGTCTGTTTTTCCCAATGCAATCATCAGCTCCATTAGGTCAGGGATTTTCTGTTTTTTAAATTTTGTTTTAAATCTGAATTGTTCACAGTTACAACTCTAGCACCCAGAATAGCAGCTGACACGTAACAGTTGCTACATGAGATCTCACCAACTCTGCAAACTGGGGGCCCTGTGTGTGGACTCTTCTCTCTGCTAAGGTGAAATGCACACTCAGACATGGGCATTTTCATTGCTTTACAGTCTTGTGCAGGCTATTTTCTTGGGATGAAACGCATTCTGTCCTCCGTGTCTCTGCACTGCTACTGTGGGAAGCTTAGTGCAAAGCGTCTCCTCTACAATGCCTACTCCATTCTCCCTCTCTCCGTGAGTCATCTGTCAGACATTACTAGGGGCAGGGACACAGAGAAGGGCATTGTCTCTGTGCTCCAGGACCCAGCAGGGAGCAGAGGGAGTGGGCTGGGAGGGTGGCACTGTCATGTGGCGTAGAGGGGAAAGCAGAAGACAGTTCGCACTCAACTCCACACCCTGTTGCTGCGGGAGAAGGGGCCAGGTGCTGGGCATTCTGGGAATGGGGCCACCAATGGCCCACGGATGGCCGAATGGGTGCAGCGCCAAATGGGGGATGTGCTCAATATGCCTGACGCAGACATTCTGTTTTGATGCTGATGACTATAAAATCAAACCTAAAGTGGGTATGATCTGACCATTATTAAAACATTTAGGGCCTTTGTGGATGAGTAAGATATAAACTATTCTTTCAATAATCATCCTCAGGCCCCGCTCACAAATCTGTAACTAAACTACCAGTTTAGTTACAGTTAGTTGTAAAAACTTTATAACTAGCACCAAAACTAACATGCTTATACTCATTTTCAGGTTGTTCTTTCCTAGCTATCGCAAAGCTAGTTACTTTTAGTAGCATCTGAGTTACGGTCAATTGAGAAAATAGAACAATCCATATATATGCCGCATATCCCTTCCTGAACTGCTTGAGACCAAGATTTTGGGTTCTAGATTTTGGAACAGATGCCAAATGGGACAAGGTGTCTTGGTGGTGGGACTCGTGGCTAAACACAAAGTTCATTTCTGCTTCCTGTGCATTGTCTCCACGTAGCCTGGAGGTCATTTAATGATTCTGTGCTCGAAATAAACTTTGCGCATCATAGTGGAAGGGGCTGGAGGAATCTTGTTCCCTTAGGGACACTGAATAGACTGGGTGTGTTCACCTGGGTTTTGACTGTGACCTGTCCCAGGAGGTCAGGGGTGGGATTTTCCACCTGTGGCACCGTACAGGAGATTGCAAAAAGCTTCAGATCCTGGAGCATTTGGATTTGGGGGTGAGGGAGGCTTCACTTGTCCGTGCATAAAAATCCCCAGCAGATCTGGTGGATTAAGAAACCATGTGTCTTGGGAACCCCAGGGAGCCGAAATCTGTTTAATGTCGACCCAGGCTTTGCAGGGAACCACAACTTTCCCTTGATTTTCTTGGGCTACTTTTGATTTCATTCATTCTTTCAACTGAAAACATGCTGTCTCCTAAAGAACTTATCCTAATGTAAGACATTAAGTTAACATGATGCGGAATGAACAAAGAGGCAGCTTCAATAATTAAACAGCCTAAATATTTAATGGGTGCCTTGCTCGCACTGGAAGCCCTGGCGAACAGCTGCAGATGACTTTGAAGGCAACTTAAAAGTGCACTGATGACAAGAGATTGCAAATCACTGCATTAGGAATTAGAGAGTTTTGTCCTATTAATATGCAAACAGGTTTTTTAAGAGCGTTGAACAGTTATAAGTTGTTGACAAAAAAATGGAAATAACATTTTCTTAGTCCATAGAAGCATGAGATGGCAAAAACAAAAACAAAAAACCCCCAAAAGCTACAGGGTGTGGCAGAGGAATTTATCCACCAATAGGCTTAGTTGAGAAAAGAACAGTTATCTACACCATCATGGAGCGTTCCGTGGGGTATGGGGCTATATTCACGCGTGTGGTTTCAGACTGAATCTGACACACGTCCACTCATCTTACGGCGCAGACCCACTGCGGGGGTGTGCATCAGGATGACTGGGTTTAATGACGGCTTCGAGATACTTACATCGATGTAATTCCCGTTGATGTAGTCTGAGTTGGTGTCTCCTTCGACTGTCTGCAGCCGCACCCGGGAATGATCATCTGTGGAGGAAAAAGGAAATCACCGCTGAGCAGGGCCCTCTGTTAGGCTGCTGCATGCAACACTAAGAGACCATTGCATATTGGCTGCTTTGAATGCTGCTAGAACTGGGTTCTTCAGCGACCCCAAAGGCTCGGTCCCTGCCTGTGGCACCCGGGAGGCCTGGCCTGGTGAGAGGAAGTCAGGTCACTGGAGGTGTGGCTGTGAACAGGACACTGGGCCTTTTCTCCATCATGTGCGTCTTCCATGATGTGCAGCCTTGCCGCAGGCCCAAAGCAACCTAGAATCTTTCAAGCTGCGTGAGCCAAAATAGCCTTTCCTTCTTTTTAGCTTGATTTCTCTCAAGTGCTTTGTGACAGTAACAGAAAGCTCACCAACATAAAGAAAAATAATTAAATATCAGATATTTTCTAGACTTTCTACTTTGGCACTGAAACTTGGAAGGACTTCAAATGTTTTAGCTTTTATGCTAAATTGCATTAGCCTGTTATTTGATCACTGACACACACATAGCATTGGAGAAAAGCGGGAGACTTTTACATGCAGTCCTGTGACTCACGATGGGGTTATTTCTTGGGCTGAAGTTTGAACAACTTCACCAAGTCACATACATCCCCTGAGGTGCTGGAGGCTGCCTATGACACCTGCCTTACAAAACGATGGTGACACTGGGGGGTGTGGACATGGTCTACATGGTCCTCAAGGCAGTGTCCACCTCTCCAAGCCCTCTCTTTGGGCCAAGGACACCTACATGTGACAGCAATACCGCTGCTCACTGGTTTTTGACTGTGCCAGGCAGTGAGGCCTTGAGCTCCTGCTCTGGAGGAGGAGGTGGAAAGCTGGACTGGAAGGAGCGGTGTCACGTGACGATGCTCACTGCCAGTCTCCATGTCTGACACAAAGCGAGCTCTGCACGAGAGTCACGAACACACTGCATTTATTTCCCGAGCGGAAAATTTTTTTCACTAATACTACTGAGACAGCTCAGCGATTTCCACACAAATGTATCTTTTGTAAAGAAAAAGTGCTAAAAGGTTCACAAGGGCAGAGGTTTCCTCTTTGCATCACTAGATTAGGGCCTGGAACACAGTATGTTCCCCACATCTCAAATGTTTTAAATGTATAAAAGCAAACCTTGTGGTTTTTGAAACATTACATCTTTTTGAAAATTATTTTTGATGTTAGATGTATAGCTCAGTGGTAGAATACTTGCTTAGCTTGCTTAAGGCCCTGGGTTCCATTCCTAACACACACACACACACACACACGCACAAACACACACACGCACGCACACACACCTTAAGTTCACATTCTTTTCAGTGCTGGAACCCTTCTTTCAAACATCCATGGAACCCCAACTTTAAGAAGAGATCAGAGCCAGCCCTTACAGTTTCCAAGGAGAGCCGGCCTGACCGGGCCATCGTGCATACTTCACTCCAGTGAGGCAGGGCCTGCTAGCGAACTGCTTGTGTTTCTTTCCAGGGCTAAGCGTACCCGACATTGCATTTGGGTTAGTGGGTGGGAAATGTGCAGGCTTGGAGCCGCAGAGGATGGGCCTTTGGTCTCTGATCAGACCCGCTCCTTGGCCTGACGGGCTAACAAGTAGAAGCCACAATTTCCTATCGGTTCCGGATCCTCGCCCTCCTGTTGAATGTTTTGTTTGTTGTCAATAGTGGAGGCAGAAGTAAATCGATGTCAATTTTCGAACTTCGGTTCACTTCATGTGGCAGACAGATTATTTCACGTCAGTGCCTCACAGTGAGTAGGGCCTCAATAACTCTACATGGAATCCAGTTAAAAACAAGGCCGCAGAACCCAGAGGAAGAAGCCGGCGGGTGCTGTGTCCTGCTCTGCTCAGGAGAGCACACGATGGGGCAGCTGGGTGGGGCAGGAGCCTGGCTGGGGTGAGACCCCCTCCTGAGACTTCTGGAAGTGACTGCATCTCTCTGTGCCTCAGTTTCCTTGTCTGTGGATGGGGGAGAGAGTGGCGGACTCAGGCTGCTCTGCCAGGCGGCCCCTCCTGAAACACACCCCACCCTCCCTCAGCTGAGCTGAAGGCCATGGAGACAGTGCTCCCCCGCTGGCCACAGAGGCCAGTTCAGAAGACACCGGCAGAGATTAGGAGAACTGGGCTCACAACACAGTCTTCTGTCTCACGGCAACATGCGTGCAGAGTGAGACCTGACTCCATCTCGGCACAGCTGCCCCTGGTACCTGCAAGGTCTTGGTGCCTGGAACCCTGAGGCCACCAAATCCCACCTTGGCAGACGCTCGAGCCCCTCCTATAAAATGGCACAGTATCGGCCCTACGAGAGGCCTAGGTAGTCACACCCAACACAATGGAAGTGCTATGCACACTGCTGCCAGGCTGCAGACTGAGGAACAAGCACGGGGTGTGGAGTGTGTAGACGCCTGGCACAGGCACAATCTTTCCAAGTATCTGCAACCAGAGGTTGATGGGATCTGTGGGTCCAGGACCTTCAGCTATGGAGCCTGTGCTTGTCAGCAGTGAGACTGGGCCAGAGTGCAGGAAGGGTCGGCTGCACAGAACGGAGGACAGGCCCGCTGCCCCTGGAGAATGGACTGGGGTCCTGTGATGGCAGATCCTGGCTGTCCGGGTCACTGCCTACCAGTTTCTCCCTCTGCCTTGGTGCAGGCTGATGGGAGAATCCAAGACAGAGCCCTAGACTGGAACTCAACAGGCAGGATGGCAGCGCCACGTGGCATGGAGTCAGGGAAAGAAGTCCAAAGCCAAGAACAAAGATGGCCGAGCCAGCCAGGGCCTGCAGGTCAAGTGCTCAGCTGGCTATGCAAACAAAGGGTACGGGGCTCAGGGGTACAGTGCTTGCCTAGTACCTGTGGGGGTCTGGGTTCCATCCTCAGTACTGCAGCGGAAAAGGACGCCAAGCGTGGAGGACAAATGCATTTGCGCAGAGGCTTGTCTCTGTAGTTTTTGTTTTTTACAGTCTCATTTACTTTGAATCAGAGGCCAATTAAGAAGATGAAGATATATCAACCATTCTTTTAGGAAAACTTAGCGATTCTCTTGGGGTTTCTCTTGAAGTTAAATTGGGTCAAATTTCCATGTGGAAATGCCCAAGGGATACTTCCAGCAGGTGGCAAATACGAAACTCACTCAGGCGAAGGACCCGAAGACGTTCCAGAGCTCCCCACACTAAGCTCTGTGCCTCTAGGAGGGGCGTCTCTCGGGAATTAGATCTTTGGGTCACAAGGGGGAAGTCTGGAGAACTCAGTGGCACAGCTGCAGTGCTGAGAAATCCACTGGGATTTGTGGTGAACAAGGAGTTCATTACTAACCACAAGACCATGGGGTCAGGACTCACCGGATGTGGGAGTTCTGGGTACACAGCACAGCGAGCCGAGAGGCTCTGAGCTTTAGAATTCTTAATTCCCAACCAGATTTTTCACTCAGCATGGGCATTTTTCCTTGGATATTGCAAAGCCGTTTCTGGTTCTTATTTTGTAGTAATTGAAAATGACAGGAGCTCCAGCATCTCAGAGACCCTGAGATGGGTCTGACGCTGGTTCTCCCACTCCCCTGAGCCCGAGCGGGGAACTCGCACAACTGTGAGTCTTGCCGAGTGAAGGTGAGAGCTATTTCCAGGGCCGCCAGGAAGACCAGGTGAAATGAGGCAGGACGGTCGGCTCCCATCCAAAAGCCTTCGCTCTCTCTGTGAAGGGAAGGCCATGCTTGCGAAAGCTTCTCAGTAGGATCTTCAAACCGCAAACAGCCAAGGCGCCGGCTGGGAACCGCACACACACAGAGCCAGCCAGGCCTCACACCCGACACAGCCGATCTTTGGGGGAACAGACCAGTGAGCTGATTTTTAAAGGGGAAGCAGGAAAAGGTGGTGACAGACCCCTGCCACATCGCAGCTCCCACTTACGCTGGGAGCCTTTCACCATGGCGTCCAGTGGTGTACAGCCCTGAGCCCGGCCCTGCTGGCCCTGCTGGCCCTGCAGAACCCCGACTCTGCCCTGTCCTGGCCAGGTGACTCTGAACCAGGGCCTAACCAGTGCCGCAGCTTCCCCCACTGCAGAAGGGAAACAGGACAGCACCCACATTTCTACTTAGTGTGAAAATGCAGTGAGTTAAAGTAAGTAACGTGTTACAAGTGTTGGGGACACGTCACCCCTAGGTACGAGGTTGTGACTGGCACCTCATTACTGCCACGGCTTTGTTCAGGGCTTAATTTTCACCCTGTCCGTTGCCTTTGTGCCCCCAGACATTTTCTCTCCGGTGGAACCATGCTGAAAGATGAGTCTCTAGAGCAAACTTCTGTTCTCACCACCGCCTCTAAGCCACTCAAGGTGCTAGCCAGAAATGACCAACAGTGGCCCTGTGAGGGGGGCCCTGGAACGATCTTTAAATGGGGCAGAGTGAGGAAGAGCGGGTCACAAGGCAGCTCACCTAACAAGAGTCCTTCACAAGGCGCAAGCCTGCACACCCATGGATGGGCAACCCTCCTGCTCATGGGCTCCACAGTCTGTGGAGAAATGTTCGGGAAAAGATTTCTTCCTGTCATTACTCCCCAAACAAGACTGTGTAGCAGTGATTTGCATAGCATTTGTACTGTAGTAGGTGTAAGTAGTTGGAGACGAGTTAAAACGTCTGCAGGAAGAGTGCGGGTTATTTGCTAATCCTCTGCCACTGCATACGAAGGATGAGGGCATCTGAGATGTTGCCGTCTGGGGTCCTGGACCCCTCCCTGGAAGAAGGGCTGACTGCTTAGGAGGCCTGCACCCAGCCGCGCAGCTGGAAGGATGGTATTTCTGCTAGGGGTAGAGTTTGGAGTGAGTTTTATTTTCATCTTTATGATCTTATGCGGTATTTCAACTTCCTATGTGGTTTATACCATTTTTATAGTAGAAAAAACTCACAAATGTATTTTTCATCTAAAAAATAAAGCCATCAAAATAAAAAAATTAAGAAAAGTAAAGCCAGTAACTTCAGGCTTAAGGAAAAAAAATTAGGATAAATCAGAAACAAATGCTAGCAGGGTTTAAAGCTTTCTTTCCTTTCCTTTTCCTTCTGAGACACGGTCTTGCTGTGGAGTTCAAGCTGGCCTTACACTCACTATGCAGCCCAGGCTGGCCTCAAACTCAGTTGTTTTCCTGCCTCCCAAGTCCTGGGATTGCAGGCATGCACCACCACGCCTGGCTCAGCAGGGTTTAAATGGACATAGTGAGATTCTGGGCATTTCTCTCCCTTTCTTTACTGTATACATTTTCTTTAATGCATATGAATTGCTTTTATAATTGAAGAAAAAAGCCTGTTTGCCATGCATGCCTAGGATATGATCAAAATCCATGTGATCTTTATGCCATAATCACAACCCAGTGCTCCTCCATCCCAAAATGTAATGATCTCTGCCACTCTGACAAACCCAATCCGCATAAAAGACTACTTGCTAATCCTCTCATAGCTTTTAAAAACCATTACTAGATGGAATAGGGCAAAACTGGTAGTTTGGGGGCAGATACTGGCACATAAAGATGTGGTCACAAATACCACTCACTGCTGAAAATCACCATGTGCTGAGGCTTTTCTGCGGACATGTAAGCATGCATGCAGGCATGTAGCATGCATTATGTATGGATGGATGACCAGAGGTGGGTTGTGTAAGATTAAAGCAGGTCTAGAAAGGGAGGTGAAGAGAAGTTGGATAACAGGTACCAGGAAGTGTGTAGATAAGCAGAACTAGCTCTGATGTCTATACCATAGTAGGGTGACTGTAATTCACACAAACTTATTATCTATTTTATTAAGAATTAGAAGAAAGGAGACTGAAGTTTCTCAACAGAAAGAAATGGTAAATGCCTGAAGAAAAGGAAATTCTAATTCTCCCAGTCTGATCATTATACATGGTAGACAAGTATCAAATTATCACACTGCACCCCCATGGCACACGCACAATTACTGGGTGTCAATGAAAACAGAAAACTTCGGAAATCTGTCAGGCAGCTAGGAAGGAAAACAATAATAAGAATAAAATAGGTTTCTATGCCCTAGGTTCCTAAACCATGGTACTTAAGGCCTTTTCATTAAGTAACATTACATTTTCACACTTTCATATTAAACATAATGATACTGGTAACGGCCTTGGAATGTTAACTAGCGTGTGCTTAGCTCTTCCCCCAGCAGCAGAAGTGGGGTATGGCATTGATAATCTCTCTCCCACACCCAAAACTCTTTCTCTGCTGGATACAGGTGACATATTTAAGGTAAATTGGAATCACAATGATCTAGGCAGCATTTGGCCCTGAGAGAAGACTCAAAATTAATTTTAATTACCACTGATTCCTGCAAAGAAGGATTTGCAGCTTCTGTGGTTACCTGTCGTCAATGGTGCCACTGGAGTTGATTCAAGGCACCAGATGAGGAGAAGCCCAGCGTGAGCGTGACCTTTAGGAGGGCTTGGGTCCTAGCCTGTGGCTTCTGACCGTGCTTGTCCCCCGGTAAAGCTTGGCCACGGGGACAGGGAGCAGGAAGCAAACAGGGAAGCACAGCCTAACAGTGGGTGGCTTTGCAGGGCGCTCCCGTGCACCTGGCCTTGCTCTGGCTCCTTGTTTACCTGGTCCCTCAGTTAGAGACCCTGACTCTCCTCTGAAAAGCCCCGGTAGGAATCATTGACTCTTGTTTTGCCTGATATTTCTAGATTTTACCCTGGGCCTTCTAAGCATCTCCTTGGCAGCCATTTTTTCTTTCTCGTGTCCACCTGGATCTAATACCAAACGCTTCCCTGCCGGTTCGTTCTCAGCCAATTCATTACTGTCTCCTCCCCTCGCACTGCACCGGCTTTTACAGTGGAGCCAGGTCACAACACCTGCAGGTTCCTTTCAAAGAGCAAGAGAGAGAAAGGCAGACAGCTGGAGTTTCTCGATCCGCAGAGAGAGAACTTCGCTGCAAGACAAAACCCTTCCATCAGCACAGGCCATCAAGGTTGGCTACTGATTGAAGAATCTGGAGGAACCGATGTGGCCTAAAGCATCGCCCTCTCTTGGGCATCTTAGGTCAGGAGAGGTGGGAAAGCACGGTGCCCACCAGCGGAGATAAAAGCCAGTCTCACCAGGGCCTCCTCCCCTTCCCAGCCACGTCCATTCTGCTGCAGTCCTCACCGCTACGTGGGTCCTGACTGCACTTGATCTACCCACGGAACACCACTGCCTCCCCTCTCCTCCCTGACACAATGTCCCCTTGTTCTGGCTCAGTGGTTTGGTCCCCCTGCGGCTCAGAACCTCGGCCTCTCTGGGTCGGAAGCGGGTTCTCCACGCCCTCTCGGCTCCTGGACAATCTCCTCCTGCCAATGGCCTCAACCACCCCCACCTGGCCCTGGCTCACTGACTCACATCTAGAAGCAGACCCTTTCCCCATGGCCCTGGTGCAGTCTACAGGACTAACTGTTGGGAGAGTATCTGGACGCTTCCAGTCGTCCCCAGTGATATGAGTCAGTTCCCAAACTGCTGCCAACCCCAAGCCCACCCTGAGCTCCTCTTCAAACACAGTCCCTTCCAGTGCTGCCCACTGGAGTAACTGGGCATCTACCTACCTGCCCCATCTGCCTATCCATCTGGCCATCCACCTGCTACTGTGTGTGCCTAGATGTTCCCCCAAAGCCTCAAGGGGTCATAGGGCTCTTTCAGAGGTGGCTGAATCTAGAGTGTGTGATGCTGGATTAAGAGTGTGTGATTAGTAAATCAGTCCACTGATTGCTCTGGCATAGTTCTGGCTAGGGTTAGGGATGTGAGTGATACACCTGCCCTAGGGAGGGTACCCTGCATGCAATATAAGGGACAGAAAGAGGCTTGTCTCTCTTGTTGCTTTTGCTGCCTTGTGGGAACCATGAACTGTTCTCTGCCCAGCCATGTTGCCTTGGAGCCAGCTGATTATGGACTGAAACCTCCACAAACTGTGAGCTAAACAAAACCTTCCCTCCTTTAATTTTGGGTGTTGGGGATTTTGTCTCAGCAACAAGGGAATAAGACATTACCCACCTTCCTGCAAGCTAGAAACACGAGCTCCCGTAGCTGCCTTCCTTTTGGCTTGCTCAGTGACTTCTTTTGAATTCGTATCTTCTCTCTGGCCTATAATATTGCTTTTCCATCTGGGCTACGGAGCATCTCTCAATCAGTGCTCTTTTCTGATCCGGTTCTACTCCATGATGAAGACTCAAGTTCTTCCTGTGTTCCAGAGGGCGAGGGCACGGGGCTCTGCATTTTCCCTCCTTGCCTGACTCCCCTCCCAGTGGCCCTTCTTCTGCTCATCTCTCACCCCTATCTCCCATCATGGGAAGCAGCACTTCCCTACTGGGCCCCCCTTCCCTGCCACCCCTTCAGGGAAGGCTTTCTGACCCTCCTGCCCACGGCAACACCCCGCAGCACCGCGCAGCTCCTGAGGTGCCCTTCACTCCAACAGGCTGCCTTGGGTATCAGCAGCAATTGCTTGATTCATCCTGATTGCCAGTGTCCCCCACTGCCGCCCTGGGGCTGGCAAGGTCAAGAGGGCAGACGCCTAGTGTCTCTGCATCCCCATCACCCTCAGTCCTCTCTCTGCTTCGGCAGCACTGGCCCCTTGCTGTCCGCCCACACTAGCGCAGGCACACTCCTTCCACAGGGCCCCTTCCTCCCAGCTTTCAGCCCTCTCCTGCATGGTGTCCTGGCTGGAGGCTTCCGGGACCACAGTCTAAGCTCTGAAACTTGAGCCCAGCCCATCTCCCTTCCTGCTGTATTTTCTCTGGTGTATTTTCTCCGCACTTAGGGACGGATTCTGTCTCCTCTGCAGGGGTGCAGTCTCCCCACAAAGCCAACTCCCCACAAAGCTTTCTAGCTCTCTGCTGGTTTTGTTCCCTCTCTTTCTGACACAGACAAGTGTCTGGTGTATCACAGGCACTCAGTAAATATTTGTGGAAATCAATATGCATTTGTTGAATGAATGATAGAAGAGAGGATGCAGGAACTCTGCCTGGGAAGCTCCCGCAGCTTCTGGCTCTTCTCTTCCATTGTCGGCCCCCAGGATGCGCAGCAGCTGCCAGGGGGGCTGCCTTGTTGGCTGGAGATTTGGTGTGTGCCTTCTGCATGGAGTTCATTATAAGCAGGAACCGCCGAGATATTAGGAGGCGGTGTCTGTGTGTGGTGGCAGGAATGGCACAGAGAATGCAGGGCTAGCTCAGCAAATTTATAGTGTAAATAAGGGAAAAGTTTAATGTACTTAAGAGCAAAAGCCAATAAACAGTTTTTAAGCACCATTAACACCATTTTATATGCAAACACTGCTGCAAAAACAATGACTGCAATCATTATGAACACTTTTTATGTTCTCTGTAAAGCATTAGCAAGAATCTCTCAGATGTGTGTTAGAATCCCCCCAGCTCCTCATCCTAGCAAGTGGGGAGGTCCCCAAGTCCATAGCTCTGTGAGGCAGACTTTCCAGCCAGTCAAACCGACCTTTCTGCAATCTACACACTTTCAGAGTGGAGAGACAGCGGAACTATTCTCCACACCTACAAAGAAGTACTCATTGTGCACCTACAGGCATGCACCTGAGCAAGAGTTAGGTGGGTATTCTTATTTTTATTCCTTAAACCCTGGCACATCTGTGGCAATAGCTAAGATTTATTTTTGCTGCTGAAAAGACACACAGGTTGTCCAAATGCAGCGGTGTAAAAGGTGATGCTCAGACTGGTACTAAGTCTGCAGTGGGTCATCAGAACCAACCAGGAAACTCATGCTGCATGGAAACTTCCCCACTGACACCATGGGAGCTGGGGTAGCTGGGCAACTAAAGCCAATGGTAGTGGTTTATCCTCACCCCACTCCTGGTACTAAACTTACCCTCGTTAGCAGGAGTGGACTGCCAGTCCCGAGGGTTTGGATACTCTACAGAGGAGTACCAATGATTGTCTGGCAGGTGGTGTGATTGTTATCTTAGTATATGCCAGCACAATGGCTGTACACAGAATTATACAAACACTATACAGAAAATGACCAGTCACAAATAACACTTCTAGAGGAATTTCTTTTGAAAGCAGAGAACTAGAGGAAAAGCTAGCAGAGATGTTCAGGGAGAGGCTTCTAGGTGCTGCAGGACGTGGCCAGGAAGGGGCTAGAGAAGTTTCGTGCCGGTGTTCCTAGGAAAGGACACGCAGAACATGGCCCAGAGCATAAGCCCTGAAAGAGCGCCAGGCAGGGCAGTGTGGAGGCAGCTGGCAGCTGAGACCGCAGCCCTGGAAACCGGGATGACCCTGGGCAGGCAAAGCACTGAGCCCACGCTGGAGGAGCAGCTGTGGTCAGCGGTGACCAAGGTCAGGGCCAGGGTGCTGCCTGTGGCCCTGTTCCACAACTCGTTTGGAGCTGGAGACTTTAAAGCTGACTTCTTTCTTTCTTTCTTTCTCTCTTTATTTTAAGCGATCTATTGGTTTACTAAGCTGAAGACAAGTAACACAGGAAGAACAAAGAAGAAAAGGTATGTCTACTTTTTCCACGTAACAACAATCAATGTTGTTTTGACGTGGCATTTCAGTTCTACTTTACAATGGGCCATGTTCTTGGCACATTCATGACTTAGCCTGGCCACTGGGCAAGCATGCGGTGGGACAGGGACCCCAAGCAGTGTCTTTTACTGTTATTAGTTTGACTATTATTATGTTCTTCTCTTTTCTTCAGTGGGTTTTCTTTTTTTTTTTTTTGAGACAGGGTCTCACTAGGTGTAGTAGTCCAGGCCGGCTTTGAATTCAGCAATCCTCTTGCCTCAGCCTCCTGAATCCTGGGATTACAAGCATGAGCCACCATGCCCCCATCAGTGGCACACACTTATATTTGGTCATCTCTTTAGCAACGTCTGGCAAACAGGAAGTGATCCGTCAATATTTGTTGGAGGGAAAGATGGACTCCTGGGTGACATAAGCACACTTCTCTGACCAGCTGTGAGGAGAGAGGAGTCCAGGAGGGTGCAGTGTTCTGGGTCACTCCTACCACAGACTGCCCTCTGGACCCCAGCAGTGGTGACTCAGGCAGACAGCACTGGACGGCGCCTATGCCATCAATACAGCCGAGCAGCGCTGCGGGTCAGGAACAGGCGAAGCTCCCGCGCTCACTCTTGCAAGGAATGAGACACGATGGGCGAGCGGGGCTCTAGGCTCGTTGTCGTTTAGTTCACGTGTCCTTGGAAATAGTATCAACTCCACGAGGGTGCCACTGGGGGCCTCTGCACTGTGATGCAGTCATGTTTGACCCCGAGTGGCTTCATGTAGGGGCTGGATGGCCAGGCCGGGAGGGAGAGGGAGGCTCAGCCATCTGCCATGTTGTCATGGAGCATTCGTGAGGTCAGGCTCCACTGCAAAGCCATCTGAGGCATTACGGGTCGGTCACATTCAGCCTCACAGGCGCTGGGGATTTCGGAGACATAATCCAAGCCCTTTTGCTAATGAGCACTGTGACGAGGGGACCATCATTTAACTTCCCAGTTTCACTTTCCTGCCCCCAAAATGGGGCTATTACTGACCTACCTGACCTGCTGTCCGGAGGATTAATGAGTTCGTGCTTTGCAGGAGACTCTGAGCCCCCGGCACTGGGGCGTGCTGAGCCGTTAGTCCCATTTGTTCCCATGCAGTCGCTGGGAAACGTTAGGTGCAGGCTGCTTCCACCCTCTTACATGCATTTTCCTTCTAGTGTTTAACAGCACCTGTGCTACCCACCTGTGAAAGTAAAACCAGGCCCACCGCGAGCACAGCGGCGTAGCGGGAGGGCTGGGCTCATTCTGCCTGCCTTTCTGCCAGCACCGCGTCGGTTCTCCCAGCAGAAGGAAGCAGCAGGACTCTGCACAGAGATTCTCCCATGTGAGCCGGCGACCAGGCCCCCAGGGCGGCCAGGAAGTTAGCCCAGCCAACCACACCGCTGACACTTACACGCGATGATGTTCCCGTATCTGTTCTTCATCCTGTTCTCGTCTTTCTTAGCGGAGTCCCACGGTGCCGACTGCCCTTCGAAGAAGCTCTGGAAGGAGAGGAAGTGACACTCAGTATTATGATTCAGTAGGGTACACAGAACCGTTCTACCTGGAAGGGGCCTTTGGGGAAGGGGGAGCCAGGAAAGCACGCATCGGACTCCTGCACATCCGCAGGCAGCCTTCCTCGGCTTGCCCTCAGAGAAAAGCGGGTCACACGGGGCCGGGGGTGCAGAGCAAGCCGTGATCTGTCTGTAGCAATGCAGTGAAAAGTCCCCACTCACACCTACGTTACCTGGGTGTTTAGTACAGAAAAATGAACACTGTCCTCATTTCCTTATTGCATTACCATTCTTCAATATTCTTGAAGACATACGGAGGTAAATTATTTTCTCCTTAGTTGTTAACTGAAAGATGGTTATTTTTGGTTAAAATGGTAAAAAGCCAGTAAGCTAAGACCTTATGATTCCAAGGCTAAAATATACATCACTGGAGTCTTTTTCCTCTTTTTTTAAAACACAGTTTAGATGTCCATTTATTTAAATATTTGACATTATTATGCACAGGGTCTTTAATCTTCATGTTATTAGATATAAATACATATGGTTTTCTGTTAAAATTACTATAATAAAAATGTCTTCTGTTATCAGTGGACAAGTGAAACAAATTCTGGGACTTTTATTCTCCCTTTCGTCCAGATACCATTTTTCCTTTGTATAGGTGGCTACAGGAAGAAGCAAGATGGCAAGAATTTAGTGACACTGTCTCGTCTTTTGAGCCTCAGTAGCAATTTAATAATTAGTTATGGAATGAGAATGCACTGTTGGTTACAATACATTTAGGCTTTGATCTCAAAACAGCTTTGTTCCTCCAGCCAGGTGCACGGGGGTGGGGGTGGGGTGACAGGAGAACCTGCCTGTGCCCACCCACTTGTCACTGTCATAACGAAGTGCCTGGCGGCAGGTTGCTCACAAGGCAGAGAGGTTTGTTGGGCTCACGGCTTTGGAAGCCCAAAGCCCAAGGTCAGGGCCCTGTTTGGGGAGCTCTGGTGAGGTCTAACTGGGGCAGCAATGTGGTGAAGGGTCCTCACTGCCATGCTTGCTACCGTCCACGCCTTTTCACCCCCTGCAGGGTGTGATGCTGCTACACCCAAGTGGGCTCTTATTGGACAGCTAAGCCCAGCTCCCCTCTACCCTGGGGCTTTGGATGGTCCCCAGCACATCCCTGGCACCAAAGACTAGGGGCTGACACCACTTTATGATACTCCAGGATATTGTGCAAACCTCAGAGCTGAACTTTAAGTTGCTCCTCTTCGTCCCTCACCCACGATCATGCTGGTTCTTACATCATATTTATCATCGTGCAAAACCACGCGGCAGGCAGTATGGACAGCCACAGAGGCAGAGCCACAGCGAGCAGCGCTGACCGAAGGGTAAATGCCACCGGCCGCAGGACAAACACAAACACATCTAGAGCACTGATAAACAAAGCCAATGCTTGCCACCAAACTCACTAGTTAGTGCTGTGTAGACCATTAAATAATCAGATTTATACCCGTGGAACACGGAACAAGCCACAGAATTTTCCTTTCTATTCTGCCCTATAATATGCATTTAAAAATAGTTTCGGGGATGTAAAAGTCAGACACTCTTGCTCTGAATAGGGTCTTTGTTACTCCGTGAATGACATTTAATTTACAGTTGAGTAATAACTATTATTTGACTTCCAACAATGCGATTCTACTTTGAGTTTGTCATGATTTAATTACCAATTTCAGCTCCCCCTGTCTTTCCACCCATCTCAGAAGCTCCCAGATTTTTCTTTTCGGGAGGAAGACAGAAGAGGGTAACTGGCTCTGAGACTCCACTGCCTCCACTCCTGGGGAAAATGCTGTGGGCCACCGAAGCCCCTTCGGACTCCTGACAGATGGGGGTCCCCCTGTGGGGTCACCGCTCATACCACAGCAGTGTTTGGGGTAACCATAGGACTTTCCCGAGACCTTTCATTTACACAGTCCTTATAGTTTCATTGTTATCATTTAACTGGTGACTAAGAAACAGACATGGACCAACAACACACAACAATCATATTCCAGGTGAGGACCACTGTTTCCAGAATGTTCTCTCCAGGGTAGGGCCACACACTGCCCATCTCCACGTGTAGGGCGTGGTGGGCGTCAGGTGCAGTACCCTGAGCCCATCATGGGATCCTACTCTAAGGGGGCACAGGTGGGCACAGAGGGCGGTCCTACCTGCGCTGTGGCAGTGGAGTGTGGGCTGGAGATGGGTTTGGTGGGCGGTAACCCCTACCCACCATTCACGCCCCGCTGCCCTGCCCCAGCAGTGACTTCTGAGAGGAAAGAGCCATTGTCTACTGAAATCCAACCAACTAACAGCGGCCTTCCACGCCTAGACCACAACGTTCCTCAAGGAAGGTTTGCAAGAGAATATCAAAGACTTCAAGGCACCTTCATCTGCTTGCAGACTCTTTTTTCTAAAGTAGGGATTTCCCTTATTTTACGTAGTTAGGTGCTCACTGCAGGGAAGCAGCCACAAGAGAAGCTGGAGCTCTTACCCTAAGTCTCCCAGGAAATATGTGCATCAGTATACATGGGAACATGTATTTTTCAAAAAAAAGAAAACAACAAAGAGATGCTCTGAGAAGATCAGGCAGATATGACCTCTGTAGATGACAGCCGTGGTCTCCCGGGTCCTGGCAGATGTGGTGACTGTGGCTTGTATTTTCTGTCTTATTTCTGCTTCCTATTACTCAGCCAATCTCCCATGACTGCGTCTGCCTCATTAAGGCCATGTGTTCTAATCCGTGGTTTGGAAAATCAATAAAATGACTGCAGGGAGTAGGGAGAGAGGAGGCGAGGGCCTTTTGGATAGGAGGTGCTGGCTTTTGGTGCCTTTTGTTATGGAGGTTAAAACAAATTCTAAGACCCATACTTACATGTTATGGCTTTTCTGTTAGCATAAACTTTCAAAATATCTGGAAAAAGATTTGGAAATTACACCCCTTCCTATGCTTAAAGTGGAACAAAAGTCAACTATTTGAATTTGTAGTTAGAAAATAAAACTTTATCTGTAGTTCTAGAGCTAATAGGTTCTCAGAGAACCTTGTTTGATTTATTAAAAGATATTTCAAAGCTAAAAGCATATCCATGACAGGACACATGGTTCCTTCAACTTGTGAGCCTTGGGCTGCTTTGCTGGTTTGGAAAGAACAGAAAGTGGGTCATCAGTGCTGTCGAATATGCTTCATCTCTGGCCTCTGGTCAGGCGGGGCACAGATGTCTGACTGCAGGTGCAGTAGACACACCTCCTACTTTCCTCCCTAAAAGACAGAGGTGTCTCGGTCCTCCTGGCCAATGTACTTCCTGCCTGTTTGGTTTTCCTTTTGCGGACCATGTGATTGATGGGTACTCACTAATAAACCCACCAATCAGTGTAATCTGCCTTCAGAAAATCAAGCCCTGGGGTTATCTGTAATTCTGCTATTCAGTAACTCTATGACGTCCTTTTAAATATGCTTTTAGCTTTGAAATATCTTTTAATAAATCAAACAAAGTCAAAGCACATTTTGCAAGATTTTCTCCTGTGTATTTTCCTCTGGGCAAGAACAAAATGTTCTTTGGTTATCTTTTCTATCTTAAAGGGGTCAAAAGTTATGCATGTTCCCTTACAAGTATATAAATGGAACTACTAAATGCTTAGATTAGAATTCTGTGAATTAATATCACTGGGAAGAAAGTAATCACCACATAGTGATCTATGTCCTACCCAGAGAAGAATGGCTCCTTCAAACTTGCTGAAAGGTTTTGGGTCCTCCCTCCACCGCTCCTGGAGGGAGTCAGTTTTATGAACATGGGTCAAAGACTGCCTGCTGGTACTCAGGGGAAACTTGCTATCTGCTCCTTAAATTTCTGTTATGCTCAAGTTTAAGTCTCCAGTTCCTCCTCTGCCTCTCTCCTCATTGTTTCTGCTTGAGCAGAGTCACTAAAACCAAATTCAACCAAAGCATGATTTAGAAAACACGGTGCCCAGTGGTAGAGCACAGAAGCCATGGCCAGGGGACTCGAAGCCAAAATCATTACTGGGTGTTGAAGGCTCTGCCTCCCAGAGGCAAGGATTTAAGGACAAGCCTGGGAGACGGATGACGCAGGCCCATGCTCCCAGCACACACATTTCATGGGAGGAATTCTGAATACCATGTGCACATTTAGACAATATTTAGTGTTTAGGGCAGATTTTTAATATGCAGGTACAATTTAATGTACTGGTGATGGATTTTTATTATGAAAAAACACTTTATGTATTGTGGGGATTTAAGTTAATGGTCTCATTGCACCTTTTGTTAGGATTTTCATAAATATACTTAAGCTTTTATTCTACTTAAAATGTAATTAAAGTGCTTCCTCTGACTTCCCAGCTCATATACACTGAGAAAAGGCAGCAGACCTGGGAACCACTCGCAACAGTAATAAGTCTCTGAAACAATAAAAATGAAACCAGGCAAACTCCAGCGAATGCCAATGACTCCTCTGCTTTAAGATGCCGCCTTCTCTATGGGGACAGAGCAGAAGGAAATTGAACATCTCGCACACTGTCATTTTTTCTGAATAGGAAGCATGTTTTTGTGATTCAATAACCTCCTCCCGCTCCCCTCACCCCACCATCACTTCTGCAGCCTGTAATTACACATCCCAGTTGCCCACCTGAAGAGAATGTTACTCTGAAATGATGCAGTCTGTTAAAAATGCCACAGAAAACTGGAGGGAGAAAACAAGCCGCAGCTCCCAGATATTAAGAGAGAAGAAAAGGAAGAAGGAGAAGAAAATCCTATTCCACAGAAAATCTGGAAAGAACGGGACACAGGTCACGGCTGTACACAATGTACAGTGTGTTTCCGGGCAGTGCAGGTCAAATGTTTTAGAAGCTTCTAAAATTGAATTTTTCCTCCCTTTGTCTTATGAATAAAACTGTGCACATAAAGTGACTAAACTCATTGCCTAAAAGCAGGAAGATGAACTCACGGGCGCGTACGGAGTCTCTGACCTTCCTCTGGGTCTGCCTATACTTCCGCTCTTCCAAGAGCTGCGTTCTTTGTAGGTGAAATAAACTATTTATTGCTATTGCACTAAAGCAGCTGAAGATGCCTGACACAGGCTGACAGGCCACAGGGTGGAACATGGATAGGACAGTGGCCCCAGAGGTCAGCCCCAGGGCCACCAGAGTGGCCACCAGTCACTGTCACTCTCCAGAGTCCTAGACAAAGGCCACCAAGGGGAAAATGGGACACTTCCAGGGCAAAAGAGGCAAGAACTAAGTGAAAACCAGAATCTAGACACACGAACTGTGTTATTCCTGAATAAACTGAAATCTAAATGCGAGCCTCCACGCCCCCCCCCCCAAGCCACTGATTTCTCGGCACCTGAAATGGCCAATTCTTGTCGCCTTTTTCGCTCTGAAGTTTTGTGGCTTTTCTGACCCGCAGGATCTGGGAGGGTGATGATCTCAGCCTTCTTCATCCTGAGACAGGCTTTCCTCGCCTGACACCTTTCTCTTCCTACACAGAATGGAGGTGTGCAGGCTTAAAAAGCCTGTGGGGCTCTGCACCCAGCAACAGCCCCAGTGCTCACCTGGGGCTCAGAACATACTTCCTTTCTCTTCCACAAGAGTCTGACTGAAGCACTTCACAAGCATCTTCACGCAAAGCCGTCCTCTTTCTGTTGATGGTGATACGATTCGGTATTTTTGAAAGTTTATCAGATGAGGTTCCCGCTCCTGTACCCCTGCACTGGCGACGGGACCCAGGGCCTCGGGCACACTGGGCAACTGCTCTTCCACCGAGCT
This sequence comes from Dolichotis patagonum, assembly GCA_004027295.1. Taxonomy (NCBI): domain Eukaryota; kingdom Metazoa; phylum Chordata; class Mammalia; order Rodentia; family Caviidae; genus Dolichotis; species Dolichotis patagonum. Next base: position 5,199 of record PVJX010025184.1, on the reverse strand, counting down.
ACACCTCCAGCCGCAGGGGGCATTCTGACTTCTGCACAGAGAAGGGGATTCAGGCGCAGAGTGTTAACTTCCTCTAGAAGCAGGCAGATGGCAGGCAGAAGGGCGGCGCACCCAGAAGGCCGGCACTAGGCAGGATGAGCCAGGAACTCGCGACTCTGTGCCTACTGCCCGCCCTGTGCCCACGCACCGAGGCTGCCCTGGCCAGGTCCCACGCCACCCGACACTGCTAATTACCATGTATCCACGGTTGTGCAGTGATCCTCCTGGAGGACGTGGGGGGATGTGCAAGGGCCTGGGGGTGGTGGACACCTGAGTCTACATCCTGTTCTTTTTCTTTACATTTGGTCACCTTCAGAATCCCTGCAGTGGTCAGCTCCTGTTAGAGGTGACATCCCTCAAGGGTCCTGAGGCAGAAAAACTGGATAACCACTGGTGAAATGGCGAGAGAGGGAGACGACACAGACAGAGAGATAGAGACAGAAACTGGCCCTTTCCACGGGTGATGAGAAAAAAGGGTAGCAGCAGTAACTGCGGAGCCCTCATGGCCGCTACCCACTTGGGGGATGAGGCGAGTGCTCCATGGAGTTGCAGAGACCCAGTTCAAAGGGGCTGCCTGCTGCAGGGCCAGGAGCATCAATGTCAAGAGGCAGTGGTGCCCAGCTGCTGCAGGTGCCCCTCCTTTCTGGGCCCGCCCTTTCCCCTGGTCCCCAGGAGGCAGGTGAGCAGGATGCCCCAGACCCTGAGCTCTGCTGGCCTCCCTGTGGCCTGGGCACCTCCTTGTGCCGGGGCCTCTGGCCTCCTCCGCAGTGATAGGTTCTCAGCCTGGAGCTGAGGCATCCCTGGCTCCCCGCAGCTCCCCCTGCAGGAGGGTTGGCACTTGATGCTGCTGCTTGCAGGAGGGTGGGCGCAGCCAGGCTGGACAGCAGGGGCTCCCAGAGGCCATTGGTCTTGCTTTGCTTCCTGCACCGGGCTCCAGCTGGGCCTGGCCTGCCTGCTGCTGATGGTGCACATGCACGGGATCAAGCCTACTTTCGAAGATTCTGGACCACGGATCCACCTCCCCTTCAAGTGTGGTACCCTGGAAACCCCAAGGCAGCAATGTCCAAGAGCGACACAGGACCTAAAGATGGGCTGCTTTGCTCCAAACGCAGTGGGGCCTCTGACTCCACTGCTGTGTCATTTTACACTTGATCTTAGCCAAAAGGCCGAGAAGCAATTGCTGTGTCATTTTTGTGAGCCACTCTGGGTGCTCGGACCACCAGGGGGCCACGCATGTTTCAGAGATAGTCCTCTCCACTTCCCCTCCTGAGCAGACAGCCCAGCCCTTCTGTCCCCCAACCCTGCTTTGCAGCCTCTCCCCTCAGGGCTCGCACTTTTTCCTCACCTGTTCCTTACTGGTTTTGGAGGCAGGGAGGGTTTGGGTTTGCTTTTGTGCACTTGCAAAGCACGCTGTCTACCAGCGAGCTGCAGCCCCAGAAAACGGTTCCACCCAGGGAGCGTCCTCCTCTCCCCAGGACTGCTGGGGAGCTGACTTCTTCCTTCACCCCAGAAACCTCAGCACACAGCCCCATCCACGGCGATGGAAGGGAAGGATCCTTTTTTTAGAGATGACAGGCTTGGGTATGAAGAAGTGTAGCAGAAAATGAGACTTTTAATATGTGATTTGTGACTCTCTTTTTGACACGTATTAATTTATAAACTCTTTCGGCATAATTCCCAGGCTCTTCTTGTAAGACCCAAGTGAGGCGATTAAACATTCAATTTTACAATGGAGAATTATTTTCAAAGTCTAGAAAACAAGGCCAGAAGCACCTTCTCACAGGATTCGGTGAAAAGCAATTATAGCAGAGTTTATTCTGTCAGGAAGGACAACGTCTGTTCAGGTACTGAGAGTCGAACTCAGGGCTTTGCACACCCCAGGCAAATGCTCTGCCGAAGAGCCCCACCCCCACCCCGGGCCCACTCTTAAAAGCAAACACCTGTACTGAAAAGACAATGGGCGTTCTCCCTGGAGGCACCGAGGCCCTTCTTCCTTGACTGGTTTTTAGCCGAAAGTCCTTGAGGACCGAGGACACCAACTCTTCAGCATTTCACAGACCAGCTGGTCTCTGTCCAGCCCACGTCTGACCCCGTGCGCGTCCAAGCCAGGAGCCCGCAGCAGGCACCCGAGGAGCCCTGGCGGGGTGAGGGTCACCATCCAGAGACACAGCGGGGTGGCTGCAGCCTGCTCACAGATCCTGAACAAACCAGCTCGGCTCTGCAGCCCGAAGAATCCACTTACTGGGACCGCATGTGCAATGCCGGCACTGCAGCTCCTCTGTCTACACTCTTTGGGCCCGGACGTGCAGGTAGCTGGCGTCAGGGGGGGAAAAGAGAGGTCCTGGAGACAAGCGACAAGGGCCAGGCGGAGTCCAGGCACAAGGTGCTCACGCTCGGACGCTTGTGTGTCACTGCCCGATTCCCTGACGGCTAACGCTGCTTTCCTCCCACTGTAATCTGAGCTCGCCTACGGCGTCTAAACGCATTCACTTTAAAATGAGCACTGTGTCATTACGGTACCGGAAATCCAGGCCGACGGACACCAGGCTCACACAGGAAAAGCAGCGCAAGGAACGCACCCATGGCCTCTTCTCCCAGGGGTCAGGGGCCTGGGCAGCCCCAGCCAAGGCTCACTGGTGAGTGCGCGGGGTTGGGAGGAAGTGGGGAGAGTCGCTTGTCCCCTGTGCTCAGCACTGCCTGTTCCCAGGAGAGGACAGTCCACCCCGACCAAGAACCCTACCGGGGTAAACTGAGTCCCACCACCTTGGCTCAGGACACCAGGGGCGCAGGGAGGAGACAGAGGCCAGGAGATGCGGGTTTGAACGCCAGTCCTGACCGATTGTTCACAACCTAAGTTGCTGCATCCGTTTTCTGATTTTCAGCATTTTTATTTTGTGCAGTGCTGGGGATGGAACCCTGGGCCTTGCTCGTGCCAGGCGACGCCCTGCTGCAGCTCTGCATCCCCAGCCCTGGTTGGGAATTCCCAGAATTAAATCCCGTAACAGGTTTTCTGTATCGAAGCCTGAACGCCAGAGGAAGGAACACAGGAGCTGTGATCACGCAGACATCAGAGAGCGGCGAGGTGACCTCGGGAGAACTGCGTGTGGGGCTGGCCCTGCTGGAGGGACACAGCACCCGGCTCCCCACCAGACCTGGAGTGTAGCAAGCGGAGGGGCTGGGCAGTGGACAGACACAGGACAATTACAGATCAGAAGACCCCCTCATCGCACGTGCATGTATTCAAACTTAACACCTGCGAGGCCTGGCACCCCCCTCCCCTTTGTGGTGCTGGGGCTTGAACCTGGGGCCTTTGCACTGAGCTTTTTTTTTTTTAACTTTTTCTTTATTTTTTATTTTTACTTTTTATTTTGAGACAGGATCTTGCTAAGTTGCCCAGACTGGGCAAAAGTTTGCAGTCCTCCTGCCTCAGCCTCCCAGAATGCTGGGATTACAGGAATGCACTCCTCCCATGCCCTATGTGAAACCTAGATTTTAAAGTTAAAAAAATTATGAATTTATACTAGTTTTGCATAAATTACCCCTGTGTTTTAGGGAGTAACACTAAGCAGGCTCTCTTACATGGAGGGCACTGTCCTCAGGAGTGTTTAATCCTAACACTCGCTCTGCAGTACACTTTTTTCTCCTTCAGAATCATGGTCTGCTGAAAGGATAACAATAGTCTACGTGAACCAAGGTCAGATGCCAGAAGGAAGTAGCCAAAAGTCCTATTTAGAATCTGCTGACATTTTACAAAAAATGAACAGCTGGTCCTAATTCAAGGAATCAGCTATTAGATTAAAACCACAAGGGTGCACAGTTCAAAACAAATTTTTTTCATTTAGAACTACAAGGGCTGGGATTAAGCCAAGGTGACGGGGCCTGACGCCATCAGGCGAGCTCCTCCAGCGCTTCAGAGCCGGCCGTGGGGCTCACGGTCAATTAAAGCAGATTCGGGTCAATTTCGAAACACAGACGACGAGGACCTGGCGGCCTTGCAGGACCTCGAGTTCCATCGCCAACCTAAAATGGGGTGAACTTTCGCAGTGTCTGGAACCCTGGTGTTTTAGTGACAAATTCAAAAATCTCAAGGGAGATTTGAATTTGTGCCAAGAAGTGTTATAAAGAAAAAAAACCTTGAAGATTCTGATGCCGTTAAGAATCTTCTCAGCGCAATCACAGTCAGTGACTGATTCAGTGGTGCTACGGACAGCAGACAAGGGGACGAGCCACACAGGATGACGAGTGCCCGCTGTGTTCTCTGGGGACGCAGTGACGCGCTCGACCCAAAATATCTCAGGGGAAATCAGCTGTGCTGACGTGACCCCTGCACCCAGTGACCTCGCCACAGTAACTACGCTCATGCAGAGACCTGTGCAATTTTACATTGAATTTTAATGAATAATAACTATCACTGTTACCAGGGAAGTGGATAATGCTGTGGGTGTGGTTAAGTACACTGAAATAAATCTTACAATATATCGAAGAATACTTCTTAAAAGTCACAGGAAGCTGTTGAGACATATGGGGAAGCCTCAGTTTCCCCAGTGGCTCCATCTCCATAGCACAACATCCAAGCCAGGACACTGAAACTGGCCCCGTGTGTAGGCACAGCTCTCTGATGTGCTCCCTCTGGGCTGGGTTTGGGTAGCTGCCACTCCAAGCAAGTATGGGACCGTCCCATCACCACACAGAACATCTGTGAGGAACCTCTTTGTAGCCACCTCACTGGACCTAATGCCTGCCATTTGTTAGTCTAATCCACACTTTTCCGATACTTTTATCATATTTCCAGAATGGTCTATCAATGGAACCATGAAGATCTGCCTCCTTTCTCTCAGCACAGTGGCCCTGAGTTCCATGCACATTGTGGTATGTATCTGCTCATTCCTTTTCACAATTGACTAATATTCCATGGCATGTGTGTTAGCCAGTTTTCTGTGACTATAATGCTATAACTGAGACAATCAACTTATAAAGAAAAAAGGTTTATTTCTGGCTTATGGTCTAGAGGCTTCTGTTCACCCCTGGGTATCCCTGTTGCTTTCAGGCCTGTGCGAGACAGCACAGCCCAGCAAAGGCTGTTATAGCAGAACTGCTTACTTCATGGCCAGGAAGCTGAATGTGTCTCCTTGGAGGGCTCATCTCCAAATAAAGCTGTCA
>PVJX010025183.1:0-27203 GCA_004027295.1 Dolichotis patagonum | reverse complement strand
GTTCAGAAAGCCCTGGAATTCTTTCACTATATGCATGGCTTTATACTATTGTGTTATGTTTGATATTATTGTAATTGAAACTATGCTCAACTATAGCAGAGTAAGAGATATGGTGTTAGATACTGTTGATGTCCAGTTGACTTAATGTAAAGTACTGTGTTGCCTGTGTTGTCCTCTTCTGATCTGCTCTGTACTGCCCTCTTTTGTTTTATTCTCTTTTAAATAAAAAAAATACCACAAAAAAAGAAAGATTTTCACTTGGATATTGTTTCTTAGGAAATCACTATTTCCTTGCTTTATATTAAAACACATTCCTGGGTTTTGTTCTTGATTTTTGTACTAGGTCCTTCAAACACTATCCTGTGTTGGCCTTAGTTATGTTGTTTCTGAACTCTTCTAGTGTGATTCCTTAAACTACTCCAACGAACAGTTTCTTCACTGTTTCTTTTGTCCCTGGCATATCATTCACACTGTACTGTCCACACATTGTAGGATTAGTCATGCAAGAGAGTGATCATGACAAATTGGGTTTGGATTAGGGTATTGGCAATTAACAAAAAAGAGAAACATTCCAAACATTATGAAAGTTATAGGATCATCTAGATCTAGTGTTAGATTAGAAGTGGAGAGTAAGAGAGAGACACTGGAAATATCTTTCAAATTCCTGGCTTAGAACTAGGTGATAAATGGTACCATTCATGGTATGAATGTGCTGGTCTTTGCATGTGTGCATAGGGATTTGTGAGCATTTGGAGGTGTGGGGAGCATGTTGTATGAAAAAAGGTGTGTACCTGTGTGTGGTTGTGGGGAAATGAAGACAGTCACATGTTTCCATACATAGAAGTCTTCAGTTCCACCATCTGGGCATCCTGAAACCTTTAATTCTGAGGAATAGCTCTGGGGGAAAGAGTCCCAGAAGATCTTTTAGTTTATCACCTGTCCACACCTTAAGTTGCACCTGCTTCAAGAAACCACACAGCATGAAGTTCACTTAATTAAATTCCACTACAACTTTTAAATGGGGCTAATTGCAGGTGTTAGAGGCATCTAGCACACATTGACTGGTAGAAAGAGATAGGATGAAGAGTTTAATCTTAGGCTTGCAGTTAAGAAATTCCAAATTTGTGGCAGCAAGGAGTAGGGGACATTCTGGCTCTAGACATGAAAAGATGGTGAGGACAGAATCAGAGAAGACAGGTATAGATGGAAGCTGCTTTATACTTACCATTCTTTTCTGTTTGTAATAAGTTTATTTAAGCAAATACAAAACATATTCCTTTGTTTGCTCTTCTCATGCAAACATATTTAAAGAACACAGAGGAAAGAACACATAGATACAAATTTGATGTTAAACTGAGATTTGATCATTTATCTATCCATCTGCCTTTTCCTCCTCTTCTTTTTCATTAGAGTTAATATTTAACAAGCATTTGCTTTGTGCAAGGAATTTAACAAATACTTTGCTTCTTTTACTACTTACCACGTCCATATGAAGTTGTTACTGATACTGTCTCCATTTTATAGAAAACTGAGAGTTAATAGAATTTAGTGATTTGCCTATGATTACACTGCTCAGAAAGAGTATATAAAGGATATGAGCCTAAATCAGTCGCTAAATTATGCTTTCTGACAGTGCATAATCCCGAGTTAACAACCCTTCCCACTAAGAAATAGGAAAAACAATTTTAAAAATCACTTAGAGGTTTAACTGCTATGTCTTATGTTTCCAGTGCATTATATATACACATTCTTTATAACACATATTAGTGTTTTACATATGCATTTATTTAAGATTAAAATGGAAGCATACTTAAAACTCTGTTTTTAACCTGCCACACACATAATAGATTATAAATATGTTTTCAAGTTTTAATATACACTCTAATTTCATCATTTTAAAAGGGTCAAATATATTTTGTGTGGTGGGAAAAATTCCATTTTGACTTTGATTGAAATTACCTTGAATCTGCATTGGAAATGACTTATCACTTCCAGGAAGATGCAAAAGAGCTGAGTATCTTTGAATATAAAGTTCAGCTTGGAGAGAATGAATGTAGGAAAAAAGGAAAACATTTTTGTTTAAAGCAGGTGTTGCTTGGCAAGTGCTTGTCTAAGGCACACATCTGTCTTTCCTTCACAAAGACCAAGACCACAGCGGGTGCAGCATTGTACTATGTTCTGAGGTGGTCTCTCATGTCTTTGCAGTAATGGAGGCTAAGGGGGTTTCTTTGTTAGTGAAAACTTTATTATTTTTATGACTATAATATATGGTTGGAAAAAATGTGGGTCTTTCATGGCAAATGTTTACCACTTCCATGGTGTAAGTATTCCCATCACGGTCAATTTCAAGCTAACAATTCACTGCCACTTTACCAGAAATTGGAAGAGATGTACATCAACAAATCACTATACAGTGTTCCCCACAAATAAATAGATGTAATTGACCTGCATAGTAATGCAACATAATAAATAAGAAGTTTGACGTTTGAGTATTTATCACTCTTATGAAAATCATTTATGTAATCACAAGTTGTATAATTTAACTTTTGGTAATGGCTGTGTTTGACAACAGGTTTTCAAAATTCTTGATAGTATAACAATCAGTAGTCACAAACCGGCATGAGCTACTTCTGTCACATTGCTATTCAGACAGACGGGTTCTGTGGGTGAAAGAGTTTAAGTAAGCAGGTTCAGAGCTGTACTGTGCAATAAGAGTGCAGTAACCACACAGGACAACTGAGTGTTCGAAATGTGGTAAATCCAAAGAACATGTGCTGTAGGTAGACAATTACCCTGGATTTTAAGGCTTAAAAAAAGAAAGGTATAATAGCTCATTAATAAATATCTATTAATAAACTTAAAAAATAAATCCTATACTGATGAGATTTGGACCAGATACTACTTTGATATATTGAGTTAAATAAAATATACTATTCCAATGAATTTCACCTGATTCTTTTTACACTTGTAAAGTATTCTAGAAATTTAAATTTACATGTAAAAGGTGATTGAAAAATACAATGAATGATTAAAAAATTTATTACAGTTAAAGACATATTGTCAAGAGGGGAAGTATTTTGAAGGAAGTTAATGGCAATGTCTTTTACTGTAACAAATTTCTTTATTTAGACAACCATATATTTTAATTATTCCTTGTTAGCCAAACAATTTCTGTTAAGTAATTACATTATAGCATGTTCTCATACACTTTATTCACAAATTCTGGTACAGTCTGACTTCTGGCTCTTCCCCAAAGTCAGAATGACCATGAAAGATAAATGTTTTGAATCAATTCAGGACATGGAGGCAAACACAGCAGCACAACTAAATACTCATAAAAGAGGACTTCCAGAATTGCTTAAGTGTCAATAATGATGTGGTATGCTTGAGCCGAGGGGGAGTACTTTGAAGAGGGCTAACAGCAGTGTGTCTTTTACTTAATAGAGTAAAAAAATTAAATATTTGGTCATACCTCATATGTGGCTCCCATATGAGGAGAAATATATTTCTAATGGACAGTGCTACTCTGAAGAATTTCTGTCCATCCCAGATGTACTTTAGGGTGCAGGAGTGGTCTGCAGCCTCCAGAGAGAGCAGCTCCTAAGGTCAAGCCTGACTCTATGATTGTTGGAGGTATCAGAAGGAAAAAGGTTCTCATGCATGGTTCCAAGCAAATGGAGGCCTGGCCCCTTCCCACTTATCTGTACCCCAACTTACCAGTGGACAGCATCATTTCTTACCTGGATGTCTCTCACACCATCTTCCTGACTGGTCTCCCTGCTTCTACTTTTGCCCATCAAGAATCTATGTTCCTGCCACTCCTAACAGCCAGAGTGATTTAAAACAAAACAAAACAAACAAAACTTCAAAGGGATATATTTAAACTACTTTTTATGGCTCCCAACATTTTGGAGTCAAATTGAGGTCATTTTAGCTTGGTCTTGACTGTCCCACCTACTCTGCCTGTTTGTCTCACCTTCCACTTTCTGCTCCACTTGGATTGTTCCAGTCAAGAACACTTAGTTCTTAAAATGTGCCAGCTACCTTTGCACGCTATGTTTGTTCTGAGTGCAACATTCTTGCCTTAGCACCTCATCTGGATATTTTCAAGCTTCAGGTCTTCTGGGAAATCTTCTCCATCCATGTTCCCTAATAAAGATCCCTAGTCTCCTGCTACTACTATGCTTTTTATATTCATCCCATTATTGCCTTTTTGGCACTTACGTGCTTATTCAGTCCTTCAGCTCTAGACTGTAGGCTCTGTGTGATGGGATCATATCTATGTGCAGTCCAGCACTGGAACTGTCACGTAGGAAGCACTGGTGAAATATTTGCTAAAAAGGGAATAAATGAATGGATATTTGTTATCTGAATTAGGACAGAGTTCAATGCAAGTCTCACCAAATTAGACTCAATGGAGGAGGACCGAAGCTGTGATAACATGGTGAGAAGAAACAGCAACTCCAAGGCAGGAACAAAAAAGACACCAAGGCTGGGGAAGGAAAGCACAGACAAGCCCCAGCCTGACAGGGGCAGCCTGGCTCTGCTGCATCTCGGGCAGTGACTTCAAAGCTCTTCAAAGGAAGAGAGTCAAAGATGTGTCGGTCCCTGGAGGTGTCAGTGGCCTGAGGAAGGCCTCTGCCTGAGTTTGATGAAGCACCTTCTGTGGCAGGTTTTGTAATTAACTGTGGCCATGCAGTGTGTTCATGCAGATGTAAATCATCTGGCAGATATTTTGGGGCTTATCTACTAATGAAAACTCCTTGGCATTTCTGTAAGCATATTATGGTCAATTACAATTAATTCAGTTTGCATCGACTGCCTTTTTCTTTATGCAAAGATTGTGCAAATTGAGTGTGTGAGCTGAGGGCTCAGAGGCCTGTAAAATCCATAATTGTTAGCTTTCAGGGATGGGGAGGAAAGAATAAAACCATGGGCTGTTTGAAATTTAAATCAGGGCAAGGCTGGTCAATAGAAGCAACTCACTGCTCTTGGATTAGTTGGGCTGGGCACAAGGGGGGCCTTGGGGTATTTTCCTGCTATGCAAGGTCACAGCATCATGGTCTGTTCCTTCTTAGCAGTTTCTTCTTTGGGCTACACCCCTGTGTTCCTGGTTATAGCTCTCAACAGCCCAGAGGACCTGACTTTCTGTCTGAAGACTCATAGCGGTGTGACTCATGAGGACACATCTTTGCTCCTTGAAGAGAGATAAAGTTTTCTCTTTGTTTCTTTCCCACAGTTTCAAAAATAAAGTTGGAAAAATAGCAGGTGTTTCATACATTCCTAAAATTTCCTTTCTGGACCAGCTGGTTTGGTTGAAAGTTAATCATGTGCTGAGAACTGTGCTCAGCACTTCATGCATGTTTTCTAGGGATGTAAGTGAGCCTCACACATGTTTGTGTGGAATATGCCCATTACATAAATCTTATCAGTGACGGACAGAGAGGCGTGGTGACCTGTCTACATAATACAACTAGGAAAAGTTCAGTTTGCATCTCAATCTTAAATCACAAGGTCACTTAAGTCATATAAAGAATAATGCTCTGTTTTTATTAGTTTTGTCATCGAACTGCTGCCATCAATACCTGACGAGGAGGATTTGTTGTCCATGTCTTTGCTTCTTTTCTATAAGGAGCGTGAGACCGCTGGGCTTCCTGTGAAAGCCGGGGCTATGGCTGGGTGGGTTTTCCTAGTTGTGGAAGAGACAGCCCCTGGGCCTTTAACCACGTGGACTGTTGGAACCTCTTTTTGGGGTACCTGTCTTCCCGAAAGGCTGCACCCAGATCAGAATCTCCTGGGCTGCTTGAATAATTCTGGATGACAGCAGGATGTAGATGCAGCTCTGCATATGTTATTGTTTTATTTGTTCCTTGTTCTTATCTTCTAAGTGCATCCTAGCCCAATTTCCAATTGCCACGCTCTTTGGTTCTTTTACTAAAATGTTCTCTATGACCATTGAAGTCCACTGGGCTCACCTACATGGCAGGCCGGAAAGGCCAGGGAACTAAAGTTCTTCAGGATCAACTTCTGTGCACAAGTGCTAAAATCTGATGTACAAATGCCCCGACTTTCTCACTCCTCTGGCAGGGTAACTCCTAAGTATATGTGCTCCTCTGGCTCTAAGTCTCCCTACAGGAATTTTCCCCAGTTGCTCACAGTAAGAACTTGCTTGATAGTATATACTTTATTGACTGTTTCCTCTTTTCTGTCTCATTTTTCCATTTCATTATTGGTTGTTTCTTGAGATTATCTGTTAAATGAAACAACGGCCCTTGAGTCATGGTTTTAGGGTCTGCTTCTGGGAAAACCAAACCAAGATAGCTTTTTATTTATTTATTTTTAAAATGTTATTTAAAGAGAAAAAAAAGCAAAGCAGAAAAAAGGGTAGAAATAATACAGAATTTGAAAAATAAATAAATAGTAAGCAATCACTAGTTGATAAATTACATATTGACATCTTAGAAATAGTTGTTCAAGTTACAAAATTAAAATTTACAAAGTGGACATTCAAACAGTGAGTCTGCAAACAGTTCTGTTCAACGATCCAACAAAAACTTAGTAATATGGTTATATATCTTACACACTTAAACACACATGCAGTTATATCCTTCAGAGACTTTCCTTTCCTCTCTTTTTTGCAATAGCAATTAACATTTTGGGTTTTATTACTCTTATAATTCTTATTACTTTTTACACTGGAGACACAATGTGATATTTATAAATATGATTCTTGTTTATTTCACTTATGAGGTGTTGTAGTCAGGGGTTGTGCAGAGAACAATTAGAATCAGGACTTGAAGTTTATAATATTATATTTATGATGGTCACCCAGAGTTAACACAAAAAAATGCAGGAAATCTATCCACAACACCAAAGACATGCAATATTTAACCAAGGGCCTGAATCCCACAGCAATGTCCCACATGAGTCCAGATGAAGACCCAGAGCTCATGACAATGCCTCCCATGAGTTCAGCTGAAGGTCTAGAGCCCACAAGAAGGACTCAGGCCAGTCTCTTTTATGGATCTGTGCTGGGAAGGCCCAAAGGTCAGCAGAGGAAGCTAGGAAGTCTATGCCAGCAGGGTGAAGGAGCTGTGCTGATAGGTTGAAGGTTCTATGCTGAAGCAGTGAAGTCACACTCATAACAAAGACCAGGGCTGTCTTGAAAAGCACCACAGCCATCCTCAGCGACACAGAGGCCCTGAGCTCCTCCTCTGACAAGTACAGTTGAATACATGCCAGGAAGCCAGCGTGATGAGTTCATCCTGCAGACCAAGCGGCACACATCTTCCTTTCTGGAGCCAGGAAGCAATGCTCGATGTGAGGACCAGAGCTTCTCCAGGAGAACCTAACGTCTCAAACAGCAACACTTAGGAGAATCCACAATGCCTCAATGCCTCAGCGCACCTCAATGCATTAATGCATCTCAATGCATTAACACATCTCCCTTCTTCTCCAACTCTCTATTTATGCCAGCAACTTTCCTCATGTGAAACATCTACACTCAGCACCATGGTGATGCAATCCAGCTGTTATTAAGTTGACCACCAAGTTTTAATGCATAACATGAGGATAGTCTCAAGTTGCCTCCATTTATCTATGAAGGCCTCATGATCATCCTTTTTTATAGCTAAGTAATAGTCTATTGTATAAAAATACCACATTTTTTCATCCACTCTGCGGTTGATGGGCATTTTGGTTGTTTCCAAAATTTAGCTATTACAAATTGTGCTGCTATGAACATGGGTGCACATATATCACTGTGATATGAACTTTTCAGTTTTTCTGGTAAGATACCCAGGAGGGGAATAGCTGGATTGACTGGAACTTCCAATCCTAGTCTTCTGAGAATTCTGCACACTGATTTCCATAGTGGTTGCACCAGTCTACACTCCCACAACAGTGGAGCAGTGTCCCTTTTTCCATGCAGCTTCGCCAACATTTGTTATAGCTAATTTCTTGATGGCAGCTATTCTTTCCAGAATGAGATGAAATCTCAATGCTGTTTTAATTTTCATTTCTCGAATGACCAGTGATGGTGAACATTTCTTCATGTATTTATTTGCCACTTGTATTATCATCACCTGAGAAATGTGTTTTCATCTCAGATGCCCATTTTTGGAGAGGGTCTTTGAATCTGAGGGGCTTGATGTTTTTCAATTCTTTGTATGTTCTGGATATAAGTCCTTTGTCTGAGAGGTTGCTGGTTAAAATTCTTTCCCATTCTGTGGATTTTCTTTTCACTCTGTTGGTGATTTCTTTTGAAGTGCAGAAACTTTTCAATAATATGAGATCTCAGTTGTTGATTCTCTGAAGTGTTTCCCGTGCAGTTTGTGTTTTGTTCATGAATTCTCTGCCTACTCCTATGTCTCTAAGATTTCTACCTACCTTATCTTGTAGTAGATTTAGTGTTTCTGTTTTAATGTTTAGGTCTTTGATCCACTTAGACATTAGTTTTGTGCATGGTGATAGGCATGGATCTAGTTTCAGTCTTCTGCATGTGGAGAGCCAATTTTTCCAACAGCATTTATTAAAGAGGCTATCCTTCTTCCAGTGAACATAGGTAGGCCCTTTGTCAAATATCAGGTGGCTGCATGTCTTTGTAGTTGTGTTTACATCTTCCAATCTGTTCCATTGATCCTCAAGTCTATTTCTTTGCCAGTACCATGCTACTTTTATCACTGTAGCTTTGTAGTATAGTTTCAAGTCAGTAATTGAGGTGCCTCCTGCCTTGCCTTTGTTGCCCAGAATTTCCTTTGCTCTTCTAGGTTTCTTCTGTTTCCAAATAAATTTTAGAAGTGTTTTCTCTAGATCTGTGAGATATTTTAATGACATTTTGATTAGGATTGTGTTGAATCTGTATAACAATTTTGGGAGTATGGCCATTTTCACAATTTTGGTTCTTCCTAGCCAAGAGCAAGGGATAGCCTTCCATTTTCTAATATCCTCTTTAATCTCCTTTTTCAGTATAGCATAATTTTCAGCATACATTCTTAGTTGGGTTGATTCCTAAGTATTTCATTTTTTTATATGCTATTGTGTAGGGCAATATTTCCATAATTTCTCTCTTCATGAGTTTTGTTTGTGTACAGGAGTGCTATTGATTTTTGAGCATTGACTTTGTATCCAGCTACATTGCTGAATTTGTTTATTTCCTCTAGTAGTCTTTTAATGGTGTTTTTTGAGTCTTCTATATAGAGTATCATGTCATCTGCAAACAATAATTTAACATCTTCTTTTCCTATCTTTATTCCTTTTATTTTTCTTTCTTGTCTGATTGCCCTAGCTAGGATTTCCAGAACTATATTGAAAAGGAGTGGTGATAGTGGACATCCTTGTCTTGTTCCTCATTTTAGAGTGAAAACTTTCAGTTTTTGTCCATTTAGTATGATGTTGGCTGTTGGTTTGTGATAGATGAACTTTATGAGATTGAGGTAGACACTGTGTATTCCAAGTACAATAAATAGTTTTTATGGACAAGCCTGCTGCAAAATACTTTTTATCACTTTAATAATTTCTTATTTTTTACAAGTACACATGAATATAGTTGCATTGTGAGGAAGCAATCACACTTTCTGGACATTGTCAAAGCTTCTCTTGATCATTCTTCATAGTGTCTGTTCTGATCAAAAGGTGTCATTGTCTTGGTGTTTCTCTTTCCAAGTGCCATTTATACACTTATGTCCATGTAGTTTGCATGTGTGGGTTCCCACACACCCCACTCTACCTATTGGCCCACAGTGCACATAAAACACTTCACTGTGATAAACATAAAAATTCCATATGATAAACATAAAAATTCTTTCTATGTGTGAATATATAACTCTTTTAAATGTTGTATATGGTATACATTTAGCTTAATTACTCCTCTATTGGTGGATACTTAGCTTGTTTACAGTCTGTGATGGCTTTGGGGGCTTTCTCCGTTGAGTATGTTTGACTCCAGAAGTTCAGTTCCCCCCAGTGAAGTCCTCTCCTTTGCAATAGCACTCTGGAGAATCCTGAAACAGCCACACAGCTGGTTGTAAAATGGAGACATTATGAAAACCAGATAGAGTTTCTGGGGAGCTTCAGACAATGTAATATGACTCCACCAAGTCCCCAGAGGGCTGGAAGTAGCCTCTGAGGAGATGGATTAGGACAGGACAGTGGAAAGAGTAAGGGAGGAGAAAGAGCAGGAATACAAGGGTTTAGGAAGAACAGTCTATTTTGGCCCCAGATTTTGTAGGCTCCAATTGGTAATTTGTCATAAGACCACAGAAAAATTGATACCCCCTGTCCCATCCAGATGTTTCTTTCTTGAGTTCTGGTTTTGCCCCCACGGCTCTTACCACATCAAGGAAAGGGTTGGCAGAAAAAAACAATTTTTCACGTTAGTAAGATTGAAATCTCCTCTGCTGTATTCTTCTGCACCATCTCAATCCAGGCACCAGGTCTGCAAGGCATAAATTATTAAGCTGAACATATGAAAGTAATGTTTTTGTAGATCAAAAATTGTGAAATACCTTCAGTTTCATGTGGTTCACTTAAACTACAGAAACAATTAAAATCCAGCTTATAAGTGATTGGGCTTGGGTGACAGTTAGGGATTGTCTGAACTTTCAAAATTCCAAAGTAGGATTTTGAGTTCTAATCACTGTGTGAACTAGGGTTGCAATTTGGAATTAAGCTGGTTGGTCTGGGAATAAAGTTGACAAACACGTGACATAGACTTTGCTACTCTGTAATCCTTCATCTGTGCCACGTGTTACTAGCTGATTAAAATACTAATGTTCACTGAGCCCAGATGTAGATGTAAGGTATTTCCCATCACATTACTCTAAAGATCCACTACCTGTTGAAGCGATCCAGCTAATGATGGAGCCCACAGGTATCTGTCCTGAGGTTGAAAGGAGTGGGAGAGAACTTGACTTGATGAAGGAATACATTTAAGGTCATGTTTATATTTGATTCACAACTATGGCTAGTTTTGAGTCCATTTTGGTTTTAGGATATGTTTAGAGTCAAGGGAAACTCCTGAATTTTGCTGAGAATTCAGGTTAATTTTGTCTTGAGTAAGGATGATTTAGTGCTAGGTTAGTGTTATAATTAGTTTGATTAGATTTAGTCTGTTAACTTAAAAGTATGGTTAGAATGGATTTAAAATTGAGGTTCAGATTTGTGTTTTGTTTAATGAAGAGGTAAGGGTTACATTCAGAATTAAGTTGGATGAGTTAAAAGAGCTCAGTATTCAGCCCTTTTACCTGAGATTGCTTTAACTCTCTGTGTGGTGTCCACAGTAGTGGTAGTAGTTCAAAAACATAGATAATGTCTCTAATGTGTATGCAGACAGATCAGTAAATTTGATGAGTTACTTAGAAATTGTGAGATTCATTTTCAGCATTAGGAAAGAGCAATATTAATGGCACCACAGGTTTAAGGAAATGAATCTTATGTAAATTGTTCAGCCAGTGTTTGTTGGACAGAAGACACTCAGTAAAATATAATACTTTGCTTATACTAGCATCCTCTTGCTCAGTAAAACTGACGACATTTGTAGTGACAATTTCTTAAATATTTGCTGTGGGAGAGGCATAATGTTGGGGCTTTGACATAGAGTGGAACCTTGATGCATGAATTTAATTCTTTCCATGATTCTTGTTGCAGAATTAATTGCATGATTCTGATTGCAACTAAATTGTAAGCACACATATGATTCTGCAACTAGAGTCATAGAAAGAATTAAATTCATGAACAGAGGTCTCACTGTATTTTAGTTCAATTCTCTTATGGCAATACTGTGAAATAGTATTGTTATATTGATTTTAGAGAAGAGAAAACAAGCATAGCGAGATTAAGGGACTTGTTATCTAGTAATTTTGGTTGGTGATCTCTCATGAAGTTTAAGTATGATGAACTGTAAATTGGGACGTCAGTCATCACATAGCTGAATGGGGGGCGGGGTAGAGAATGCATTTCCCATGTCACCTGAGTTGCTGTTGGCAGGTCTAGTTCTTTGCTGGTTCTTTTCTGGGGACATTTGTTCCTCACTACATGGGCTTTCCATTGGATTGCTCAATGTAGCAGCTGATCCTCTTGGGAGGAACCACCCAAAATGGAGAAATGAAGAGCATGCCTGAGAGGGATGACACAGTCTTTTAAGCTAATCTTGCCAGTGACATAAAATCACTTCTTCCATATTTTATTCATTACCAGGAAATCACTAAGTCTAACTAGTCCCTTTGAAGGAAAAGTAACAGAAAATTTTTGTACGTATTTTTGGAAACACACATTAATTAGTTAATATATGTCACGTCCCCTTTATGCTTTCAGCTTACTCCCATTCCATTCCAACATTTGTGACTTGGTGTTTTCCTCTTTTATGTCTCTATTATTACATGACAGAGGTTTCAAGAATACACATGGTAAATTGTTTATCTCTACACATGCCATTGGGGTTCTTGACTGAAGAAGGGCATAGGAGAACTCTTTTGAGGTGACAAGAATATTCTATATCTTGATTGGAGTTGTGTTACCTGCAGGTATACATTGTCAAATTGATAAAGCTGTATTGAATTAAATACCCAAGATTAAATAATGTATGTAGAAAAGAGATTTTGGCTTCCAGTTCTTTTACATTTGGTGATTTCAGCCTCTGGTGAGGGGCTAATGTTGGAAAGTAGAAAAGAAGTTGTATATAGAAAGGAAGAGGGAGTAGGGCAAGGAGCTGACTCATAATAACCGGAACTTGTGGTAAATGGTTCAGTCCTAAGAGAATTTGCCCACACAGGCAAGGTGATAATCCACTCATGAAGGCAGATCTTACATGATCCTGAATGCTTCTTAAAGGCCCCACTGCCTCCTAACGCCACTAACAATAGTTTTAGCACATGATTTGTGGTTGGAGCAAATTGTATTTAAAATATATGTACATTTTATGATATATAAATTAACCTCAATAATTGAAAATGATAAATGGAAATTATCATACTGAAAACGTAAGTAAATGAAACTAAGAACTCAAAAATATGTGTTTAAAAGCAGATTGGACACAGATGAAGAAAAGGTAAATTAAATGAAACAGAAAACAAAAAGGCTACTATAGAGGAGTGTAGAGTCCTACAAGACATGCAAAATATATGTGTTCGATTGAATTCCAGAAGGTGAAAGCGTGAAAAAAGGAACAAAATAAAGATCTGAAAAGATTAATAGTAAGAAATGTTTAAGTATGATGAAAGATAGCAAGGTGTATAATGCACCAATCATGGTAAAACCAAAGTAAATAACACTCAGTTCATCACAGTCAAACTGTTGGAAATCAAAAGTGAAAGGAACAATCTGACATGCCAACAAAGGGGAAAAGACACAAGACACTCCCGGGGAACAAAAAACAAGACTTAAAACTGACTTTTAAACAAAAATTCTGCAAGCAAGAACCTGATGGAACAACTTTAACATGTTTAAGAAAATAACTGCCAATTTAGAGTTATATAGCTAGAAAAATATTCATTAGAGGTGAAGATGAAATAAATACATTTCACATAAATGAAACCTGAGATAATTTGTACAGTAGACTTTCACTAAGGGAAATAATAAAATTCTTTTGTTCAAAGGAAAATGATCCCATGAAAACATAGAAATTACAGTATAATGAAGAACCACAGAAGGGGTAAACACATGGGCATATCTAAATCATGCGCACTACACAAACCAATGGTACTACAAAGCAATGGTAATGATCTTTTCTCATAGCAACATTAAAATAAAAGAGATAAACAGAATTGAAATGTACTAGAATGCTGCTAAAATCTGGGAAGTGGTGGAAGTACTGACTTGTATAAGACAAGTAATTTAAGGATGCTGTAATCCCTGTGAAACTGGTAAAAGAAGTATAAAGAAATATAGAGCTCAAAATGTAATTGAATAGAAAACAGAGTAAAAAAGGACTTCTAAGCAGCATAAGAAAGGAAGAAACAAATATAGAAAGAGCAGAGAAACTGAAGACAAATAATAAATATATCAATAGTCTTATTAAATGTACAAGACCTAAACTCTGAAATTAAATGAGAAATTGTTTTTTTCATAAAAGCGTATGTTGCTCACAAAATATTTGTTTTAAATATAAGGGCACATAGAATTCGAAAGAAGAAGTATGCAATAACTAACTGAAAAACAACTGGTAATTTTCCTTAAATGAGACAAATGTTATTTTAAGAAAAGTAGTAATACCAGAAATGCTTCAAGGGCCAATCAAGATGTAATAATTATAAATTCACTAGTACCTATTTAACATCTATCTATCTATCTATCTATCTATTTGTCTATATCAAATAATTAAATCCACAACCTTAGTGGGTTATTTAATAAAAACTTCCTAGAGTTGATAAAACAAACAGATAAAAAAATCAGTAATTTTAAAGACAAACTGGTTACACTCAACCTAATTTACATCAATTAGCTTAATTTACTTAATTGAATAAACCTAACTGACTTAATTGAATACTAATTGAATATTAATAGAATATTTACTAACATCACACATGGACTATTAAGTAAAATTGATTGTACTTTGGGACACAAATCAAGTTTCACCACATTTAACACATTAAGCTGTTCAGCATATGTCCTCTGATCAGTATGGAATTGAGCTAGAGATTAAGTAAGAAAATTGAAAATACACAAACATTTGGAAACTAAGTATTTCATTTCTAAATAACCTGTGAATCAAAGAATAAATTATAGTGTAAATTAGACAGTATTTTGGGATGATTTATAATAAAAACATGACATAAAAACCTTTGGTATGCAGGTAAAGTTGTGTTCGAAGTAAATTTATAGGCTCATATCCTTATGTAGTAAAGAAAGACAGACATTAATGATTCAGTCACTCATCTCAAGAAGTTAGCAAAAAACCAAATTAAATTCAATTACTATACAGCAAAGAAAGACTAGTAAATATACAGAAAAGTTAATTAGACAAGAATACAGAGAGCATAAATTACAACATAATAGTGGGGAAAGATATATTAGTACTGATTATACAGATATATAGTGTATAATATAACTTTTATGCTAAAATATTTTAAACATGTATACAATTTGAAAATTCCAAGAAAAACATGTTTGATCAAAATTAACCTAAGAAGAGACTATTTGAATACTCAGTGTTAATAAGGATATTTAGATTGGAATTGAAAGTATTTAGATGCAAATTACTTCACCAATTATACTTTAAAAATTATGGAAGAAAAATTATGGAAGACATAATACTAATATTCTATAAAGTTTTGAAAATTTAGAAATAGAAAAGGAAGGATACCATGAAGTCAGACATTCTCTGGATCAAAATCTGATAAGTAAATTATGCAAAGGGAAAATTATAAGCCAATTTCTCTATGTAGGTGCACAAATCCTAAACAAAGGATTGTCACATTAAACAAGTGGTATATACAAAGAGAGTGTAGTCAAAGTTGAACTTATTCCAGGAATGCAAAAATGGTTTAACATTTAAAAATAGTCATTATTATTTGCCACATTAGTGGTAAAAAAGAGAAGAAATGTAAACATCTGAATAGATACAGTAAAAGGTTTTGAAAAACTAAATACCTAATCACTATAAAAATATAAACTAATCTAGGAATAGAAAGAAATTTACCACACACATATTACTGATAGATAACACCTTTGAAAAGTCATATAGCTTATATCATATAATATAAAAAAGCATAATGACTGGACAGAAAGAAATAAAATTATCTTTTTTGTACAAGATGTGAGTGAAATTGTGGAAAATTCAAATTAATATAGAGATATTCTATAAAATTAATATGTAAATTTTATATGGTGGCAGAATGAAAAGTTAATATAAAATGTATTCTCCAATCAATTGACAAAAAGTGGATTAATGGACAAAAATCATGATCCAATTTTGTGTTTCCTACAAGAATTTCACTGGATCAAGATTGTCCTTTCAATAATCATATTGGGTTAATTAGACATTCATATGGAAAAAGGAATATAGAGCTGTATCGTATTTAAACAAAATGAATTCCAGATGTATTTTAGATCTAAATGAAAGAAATAAAAACAATAAAACAATTGTAAAGGTAGATTTGTGGATGTAGTCATGATCTTAGGGTTGTTCTATCTATTTGAACAGATTATAACATTATTTATAAAAGGAGAGATTATTAAATTGATCTTAATTAAATTTAAGAATAATGTTTGCCAAGATATGCCATCAAGAGAGTAAAAATGCAAGGAACAGAGTAGTAGATATTTAATATACATTTAATGAACAAGAGGATTTTACCCGCAATATATAGAAACTGCTTTCACAAATCAATATGAAAAAGATAACCTAATAGGAAATGGACATAAATATATAAAAGACTTCATGAGAAGATATTCAAATAATGGACAACAAGATGAAAAGGACTAACCTCACTGGTCACCAGTAAAATGCAAAATGAAGTCACAATACAACATACTAATTGCTGGCAAGGATGTCTAACAATTTGTGTATGAAATGAGTCCCTTGGTCATGGTAGTGAATGAAAGAAGCCAGTCACAAAAACTTTCATATGAAGCTTTAGACAGGTAAAGCTAATTGATTATATGTACACATACATATATGTATATATATAATGCTAATTATAGTACAGGTATGTTAAGGATGCTGACTATATTTTGTTTCTTGATCTGGGTAGTGATTACATGAGTTTATGTGCATTTATTGCATGTTATAACCATATATTTTATATGCTTGTTATTCAATAGTAAACATTTATTTTAAATAAAACCACTAGCCACTAAGCTAGGAATTCAGTTGTGGCAAGGGAGATCTCTCGGCCTTGCAAGGCTCAGGTTTTTGCGGGATAGTGTGACCAGGGAAGATTCAGCTGTGTGTCTGAGAAGGGACTGTGTTTCTCCCAGCCTTGTCAATAGTTTTTCCATTGTAAAAAACCCTATCTGATTCATGGATAAAATTCTGTCAAATATTTGGAGATTTGAGAGACGTGACTGCCTGATTCTCCTAAGGCAGTGTTTGGGTATAAGAGAGTGGTGAAGAGGTGGGGGATTCTGCTTGCCAATAAAGACCAGGACTTTTCTGACGTTAGTGTGATCCATAATCACCAACAAGGTTTGTTAGGCTAAGGTAGGGGATTACATGTTTAGACTCAGCCTTGGAAACTTAGTAACTTAGTGAGACCCTCCCCGCCACACACACACACACACACACACACACACACCACACGCACACACACAACACACACACAAACACACGCACACCCACAACACACGCACACAAACACAACACACGCACACACACGCACACACACACCACACACACACACACACACACACACACGGGATCTGGAGTGTAGCTCAGTGTGAGGTCCTGTGTTCAATCCTCACCTCTGCAAAAGCCTAATCAAACTAAACCAAAACCTAATCAAACAAAGCCAACCAATAAATCCTATAGAGACAAGGCCTCACTCCCAAAGTTTCTGATTGGAGTGCACCTTTAAATTTTGTATTTCTGCAAGCTCTCAGATGGTGCTAGTGCTAATGCTGCAGGCATTGAGATCCACTGCTCTAGTGCATCCACCGTGAGTATCTAACTGGTTAGCCGAGTGTTGAGTGGTTTGGGGAGTGGTGGAAACTGGATCATAAGAAAGGTATATTTAACCACAAGGTCAAAATTTCATTGTTTACATGATCCTCTTCCCCTCAAAACTGAATTTTATGAGTATATAGCATGAGTTTTTATAACTAATCCAATAACAATATATCAGTGCCTCGATATATTATTAAGGCAATATGATATGAGCAAAACAGTCGAGTGTATACTCTTTCCCATGTGTGCTCTCATTAGGAATTTGGTATTTTCATAGTTTGACTTGTAAATCTAGGCCCTCTATAAAGATGACCTAGTCTATATCTCTGATGACAACTGTCCCCATAGACCAGGCTTTTATTCCTATTTTAAAAATCCTGACTTTATTGGCATCAGCACTAGTGTTGGAAGCAGGAGGTGTGGGAAATGGATAGGGAACAAACAGGCGGCAGCAGATTCAGCTGCCTTTTCCCCGTCATGGCATTTGTTTTGCAGCACATCATATGTCTTCAGAAGATGAGCTGTGTTGGTTACATTTTCCATCCCCACTTGCTTTGCACATGTATTTCAAAGACTCAGAGTAGTTTTGTGAATATTGTCCTGACCACAGCACTTCCAATCCTTCAGCTGGTGAGACTTATATTCAAAAGAGCCTGGGACTTTCCAAGTGTTGATGTCATATCTTTAGCAGCTCTCCTCTGTTTTTTCTTGGGATTGGTTTGCCACAGCTATCCCAACCAAAGATCAGCCAAAGTGGCTTCATCTATTTGGCCTGCATGCTGACATTATTATTCTCGAACCAGTGTTCCCACATCTGTTTACCTTGGTCAGTTTTATTACCAGATAAAGAATCGCTTTCCCCTTTCCCTGCTTTTATTCACATCATGGACAGCTTCCCCTTTCCCACAGACGTCCTCTCTTGGTTCTCATCAGTTAGGATAATCTACCCTGCATGTTAGCATCAGAGACAGTTGGTGCCCTATCTGCATCCCCACCGTTCAGAGTGCTCTGACTTCCAGCTGCAAGCATCTGGATCACTGTGCCTCAGGGCTCCTCCCTCCATCCCATAACCCTGAAAACTACTATGCTTGAACAGTAAGACAGTTGCTCTGGGACATCCCTTATTTAATGACTCCTATGCATTGGTACATACAGAACCTGGATTATTTGTTTCTACGCAAGATAATTCTGGTATGCTTTGTTTTCCCAGAATTTGTCATGGTATCTGGCTTAAAAACATGCCACACATTGGCTGCATTTCAAGCATTTGTGTATCTTACAGTTATTTATTGAGTGCTATCTTTTTGCTTAGCATTACATAAGATTCAGGATATATCTAATAAGTGAAGCAGACATAGTTCTTGAAGTCTAGTGAGAGGAATGAATAATATGTGATCACACAGAAATGTATAATTTCAAAATCAAGATAAGTGCTACTGCTGTCCCCAAAAGGTACATGATGTAGGAACTAAGTGACTTACCTATATGATGAAGTGGTTGCAGGAGCCCTCACTGAGAAGGAGGTAGTTTTGAACCTAGGATTTGAGAGTCAGCTGCAGGAAAAGTTGGGAAATAGAATGTGCAAAAAAGTGTTGGAACAGGAGAGAGTTTAACATTTCTTGAATGGAAAGAAGGTTGATGGAAGAAGAGGGAAAAAAATACCCAAATCAGTTGGAGAGGCAAGTATAGGTCAGATCATGCATGGTCTTTCAGAGTACGCATATGCATGGGCATGTGTATATGTTGTATGTGTATGTGTTTGGTACACACAAGTGCTATAACATATATAAGCCTCTCTCTTTGTGTTTGTGTTCACCTCATTGTACGATAGTGAAATAAAATGTTTGTGTCTTCATTATATATGCATTCATATAACTATGCCTCTGTAAATGTGGGTTTGTTTTCACATATACTTTTTTTGAGTTTGTTGATAAGTATGTATTCATGTATTTTTTACCATGATCATATCTGGGTTCACAGACCTGATAATTAATGTAAGAATGTGCTGCTGCGTAAAATGTGTATATCCTGTGTATATTTGTCTGTGGCTATGTGTGTGTCATGCTGTCATGTATGTGTAGAAAGCTGTTTGTGCACATTTTACGTGTGTGTAAATTGTGTGTATGTAAATCTGTGATGCTGTGTGAAGCTCTGGAAACAGTTTTGTCCTCCACCAGACCACAAAAGCTTGGAATTTTTATAGCCTACATTTGCTAGCAACATGCAAACTTTATTTGCAGTTATAGTTATGGCTGCTTTTATTTTATATTTTCAACATTTCTGGCCTTTATAAATCTGCATTCTAAATATTTATGTGAATGCATGAAGACAAGCAATTTTCTTGGCTTCTGTATATCAGCTTCAGTTAGGCCCAAATCCTTACCCTTCTTGGGGAGTTAATAACTTTATTTAGAAATGAGCCTCTGACCTGGGCTAGAGCAGTTTTCTTAGGCAGCTTTATGTTTTTTTTTCCTCTGTCAGTTAATATTCTAGTTGTAAGATGATCCCACAGCTCAAGTGTGTGTAAATCAAACACAAAGAAGCCATCTCAGAGCTCAATGGATGTTTTCACAGACTGAAGTTGTCAGAGAAATAGAGATAATGACTCCGTGGAAAAGAAAATGAATAATCAGAGCTTGAACTGTTACTTCCATGAGGGCAAGTGAGCCTGGTCCTGGAACTTCTCTCAGCTCTCTATCCTGGCAAACCACCAAAAATAATTTTCCCTGCCTGGTCATGGGACACAGGCTCTGGCATGATGCCTTTCCTCCATGCAATGTGTCTTTTTTGGTGCTGTATTTGTTTTTTCAGCTAGAATTGTAGGGTGTGATGAGGCCTTATAAAGGCTGTATGGTCTACTTTACAAACTGTGCTCTCATAAATGACAATTGTTCTACTTGAGCAGACCTGTGGTAGATTGGTTGTGTCGATGTCCTCAGTTGGTGGCCTCCTTGGGTCAATACCCTTAACACTAGCTTCATAACCCCCTCTCACTTTGTCTCTAAGCTTGGCCATGTGACTTACTTTGACCAGTAAGAGGCCAGCAAACTTGATGCAAGCACAGATGTGAAAAAGCCCCCATGAGTTTTTACTTCCTTTCTATTGCCTTTCTGTAATCATTTTAAGCATAAGGCCATGCTAGCCTGCTAAAGCATCTGAGACCACAGGCAGAAGGACTAAGTTGCCCAAGCCAAAGGCCTCTGAGACAAGCTCTCATTTAGTGAACATACAGGTTGAGCATAGACACGTGGCATATGCCTAATCAAGAACAACTCAACCAAGCCCTAATGATCAGAACCACCTAGCCAACCCTTAAAAAGTAATAGATGGCTATAGTTTAAAACTAGTTTAAAAACAATTTGTTGTGCAGCTATGGCTAACATACCCCTGAAAGGTAGGGTGCTTGTTGCCACTTGAGGCAGTGCATTTCATGTGCCAACTCTAATTGTTATGGTGAAGTTAGAATTTATCTTTCTAATACTTCCAACTCTGCTCTATGAGTGTTGATGGAAAAAATCCCTTCTTTCATGGTGATGTTCAAGTATTGTTTTCTGATAGCTATCATGTTTGTATCATTCTCCAACTTACGTTCCTTTCACAGAGATGATTATCCTTAAATAAACTAGATTGTGTCATACCTTGCTAAGAATCCTTCTATCATTTCTCATTACAATTATATTAAAATCCAAATTCCTGTCTGCTGCCCTCCTTCATTCAGTATCTTTGTCTCAACTTCAGTTTGAATCACTCTCACCTTTGCTTGTGATGCTGTCCTCATGATCAACTGTCTTTTATATTTCTTCTCAGTACTAAACTGTTTCTCACTTGATGGGCTTTTCTCATTCTGTTCTCTCCTGCCTAGAAACACATGCATGCTGGCATTACTAAATCTTTTGTTCTCTGGGAAAAATATCACTGATGTTTGCATTATTCTTCAATTGGTGTAGATTTAGGACCTGTCACTATCCTGACTGCCTGTACCGGTGTCCTGCTGCCCCACCTGAATATGATGCCCAGAGCCACTCTTGTTCTCTTATTCTTTTTGGAGTAGGTCCACCTACACACATCAAAGGGATACAGCCCACCAAGAAAGGACCACACACATTCATTTGTGATGACTATGCTGGGTGGGTAAAGGAGAAGTATCTGTGACAGAATGTCAGATTTCCATCAAGTTCATAGTGAAGGTTTGTATCTTCCGCTACATGAGGAGTCAGTGCATATGTAGATTGACAGAGGAGGCAGAAAGAGTCACGGAAGATTTGTCAGTTCCTGTCCTTGAGGCTGTCCCTATATTAGCACAGGGAGGCCAGAGTCCATCTCAGTTCCATATGACACTCTTCCCTTCAACTTGACCCCAAAGATAGTTTGTCTTCATGTCATAGGTAAATGCAGAGTCTGGTAATAGACTAGTAAAAGTCAAACAATAGTAACTGATCATTGTGGTATCTTTGCTCAGAAATGAGCTCTAAGACCTTAATTTGCCTTGCATAGTTAAAACCTTCAAAACAGTCCTTTTAGGGAGAACTGGATGAAGCTAGCTGCTTCCTAACCAATTAATTGCATGCCAGAATGACCAGAAGCATAATGAAAACAAAGCAAGAAAAGATTACTGGCTGATGGATTTCAGATGAACCTCCACCTAAAAGTGTATTTGTAAAATCTTGGCCCCCGGGTTTTCACTATTAGAAGTCCTCCTTGTAGGAGTCCTCACATCATTAGAGTTGTATAGTTGAAGAGGACTGTGCTCTCTCTCTTTGTGTCTTCTAGCTTGTGATGCGTGCACTCAATCTGACACATACACCGTGACATGCTGCTTTTCCTAGAAGCCTAAATCAATGGGTCTGGCGAGTCTTAGATCTGAACTTTTAGAGTCAGGGGCCATCAGGGCCAAAAATAAATTTCTTTTTGCCTACAAATAGCCTGTTTCTTGTATTTTGTTACCATGACACAAAATTGGCTAATGCACTTGTTCTAGCCAATGTCTGCTAAATCAGATTCCCTTGGGAGTGGGGCCAGATAATTTGTGTTCTGAAAGAGGCTCCCTGGTCACTCTTTTGGCAATTAACCTAGCATCTATGAACTGGCATTGGAAACTAATGAGTTGTATCAGCATTCAGTATACCACAGTATGATAATTATAGGTAGC
This sequence comes from Dolichotis patagonum, assembly GCA_004027295.1. Lineage (NCBI taxonomy): Eukaryota > Metazoa > Chordata > Mammalia > Rodentia > Caviidae > Dolichotis > Dolichotis patagonum. The sequence goes on along the minus strand of PVJX010025183.1, from coordinate 4,455 downwards.
AGAAATTTTATTTTAAAAATTAAATTTTAATAGTTATACATTCGTTTTAAATATGTGCGTTAGACAAATGCAGGATATCGAAACTTTTTTATAGATATTGTTAAAGAAAGGCTAAATGGTACTTAATTTAAAAATTACTTGATTTAAAGAGCTTTAAACAGTGAAATTTACTAGTATGGTTAACAGGTGAAGGCAGCCAATAAGTGGCCAAAGTTCAGGATACTTTGACAAAATTCTGAGATCCATTTGACTCAATGATTCTTGGATTCTATGGTACATGGAACCTTGAGTAAGGGTATAATTTTACATTTCAATGTTTTCAATATTTTCCTCTTCCTCCTCTTTTTTCTTCCTCTTCTGCTCATTTCTCTTTTCCTTCCCTTTTTCCTTTTTCTTCTGCTTCTTCCTCTTCTCTTTCTTCTTCATTTATATCATCATGAGCTTCTTTTTTTGTGGTACTGAAGATTCAACACAGACCTTTGCACTGAGCTACATCCCTAGACATTTTGTAAAAAATTTTAAACTTTGAGACCATGTCTTGCTAAGTTGCTGAGTTGCTCACACTAGGTTCAGATATATGATACTTCTGCCTCAGTTTCTCAGAGTTCTGGAATTATAGATATGCACCACAATGCTGGGCTTAGTTTTTAAATTGTGAAAAGTAGCCAAACTTATTTTTTTCCAAGTGAAATCTTCAACTCTGGACTCCCCAGGTTATTCTACTTTCTTATTTCCTCCCAGTCTAGTTCCTGAAACTTGGTCTTTGATAGGTAAATTGCAGCTCTTGCTTGTTTTAGGCAAGAACTGGGGGAAAGGGATAGGGAGAATTTGTATAGTTTTGCCATTCAAAGTACCTTCATAGTCATTCATTTTCTGTGGTCATAAACCTAAGCCTACATTTTGAAAATTGAAATCAAATAAAGTTGGCTTGCAGAAAACAAGAATTGACTTCAAGAAAGGTGGGGTAGGCCTTGAAGTATTTCCTCTTTTTCTAGTACCAGCCCACCTCCCTTCCTTCCATTCTTACTTATGCTAAATTTCTACCTATACTTTTATTTTCTATAAGATTTCTCAGCTTCCCTAATCTCAGTATGTTTCTTTTTCTGTAAATGGAGATTATAATGATGGCCATCTCATTGGGTTGTCATGTGAATTAAATGAGATATGTTCAATAATCTTAGCTTGGGACCTGGCATATGGTGCTTGATAAATGTTAGCTATTTATCTTCTAAATCTTTTTAAAAACAAAGATAAATGCGTAATTGTTGAAACTCATTAAATATAAATTAGAACAGGTAAAATATAATTGTCTATTTCATGCCTATTTTATTGCCTTAAGTGTTTCATTTTGGGAAATATAGAAGACATATAACAACTTTAATAGCTCTAATAACATTCTATTTTCCTTAGTCTCAATTGCCTCATGAGGCATTCAGTTTTCTTACTAGAAATTCTTAGGCCATAGAGAATTGTAAGGCAGTCAATCCTAGCACCTGGGGAAGAGTTCTGACAAAATTCATCATGTTTATCAAATACTTTTTGGTCTTACAGTTCTCTCTCACTACTTTCTCTCACTTGAGTATATTCCAGTGAAGCAAGTAGGGGAGAGATTATCATTCCCATTTTACAGGTGATTAAACTGAATAAGCATTGAAACCATCACCTTTAGAAGCAAACTGAACTCACAACAGGCTGAACACATTGAGAAAACAGAATAAATTGAGGCAAATTCTAGCTTTGCCTTGATGCTCTGTATCTTTCAAGTGAAATTACTTTGTCACATTTTATTGCTGTACACTTGACTTTTTGAGTGCACCCATGACCTGGATCTGTCCAAGTGTTTGCATAGAGGGATGACCTTAATGTATTGTGGAACCTACATCTGTACACTAACGGCCATCAGCAAATGCAAACGCAGCAAATGGAAAATGGATTTCAGGTACAGATCAAAAACTGTCCCAGCAAGAAAAATAACTTCAATGATGGGGACTTGGGCTGTCCAGATACCTGCTGAAAGTCTCTTTGAATTAAAAGCAGAGTGCTTGACAATTTCATGACTTTCCCATCTGCAAATGTAATCTTCCATGAGGTAGAGGAAATGATCTAGGTCACTGATTTGCCCTACTGGATTCTCCTCAGCAAAAAGGCATCGGTTGACTGAGTGGACGTGATGCAGACCTTGGGAGAGGTGACAGGATGAAAAGTTAAAATCTGGGCACAGTAGGCAGACAGGAAGATGGATTTCTAGCAATTGAGTGACTAAGGTCAGATCGAATTTGTAGCATGGAGATTCAAGTAGCAGGGTGACAGTGGCCTGTAATCTCCCCAAAGTGCAGTGCTGTGTGTTTAAATTGTTCCAGTGATAAAGATGATGGAGAAGTAACCAGAGAAGCTCATGCAGGGAGCCAGGGAGCTTCATGAGGAACTCAAGGGCAGAAGAGGTATCCGGAGTTGGAAAGGAAGGACTCCAAATATACGATGAAATAAAGGGAGTGACAGAGCAAAATGACTTCTATGGAGTGCGAAATTTACAAGAGCCCAGGATTAAACTGTGTTAAGGAAAGGAAAGCAAACAGATCAGAGTCATCCTAAAAGAGGCAGGGGAATCTATAAAGAGAGAATCTGCTTTTACAACAAGGAGGGGGGGATCTGAAGAGAGAGAATTTAAACCTGAAAATTGTGGGAGGGATGCTGATGAGGCTGAGTAGATAAACCTCAGAACAGAAAAAAGAATCAGAAGAAGAGAGCTCTCTTATTTCAAGCATCTCACTGCTTACGAGTGTCTTGGTTTTCAGAAGACTTAAGAATGAGACCATTGAACATACTCGAGGAACTTTGAAATAATTGATATAGAAAAGGTAAGAGTGTGAGAGAGAAGGCAAATGTCACCCCTCACTTCAACACAGGAGGTACTTGGCTTTCATAACTATGAGGGGATAAGTTTGCTGTTGATTCAAAAAGAGATTCTGGGACAAATGAGTAAAGGGGTTTGTACCTATGAGGTGAGTCTCAGGCCTCTTTTGACACCATCACAAATTGACAGGCAAACAAATAAAATGGATTTGTCACCAAGACCTTGGAGATCAGCTGCGCTCTTGAGAAAGTGTCCCTGAAAACCCTTTGGGATGAGATGGGTAATATGGATTGATGACATGATTGTTTTAAGAATCATGATGACTTCCATGAGGTAGAGGAAATGTCATGGTGACTTTATTGAGACATAATCAATAGTGACTGAGCATTTTCTCTATGTTAGATACTGTTAGGTCTTCAGCAGTTTTGATCTATCTATCACCAAATAGGTTAGTATCAACTGGGAGAGGGGTTTTCTGTGCTGGGCCCCATTATTATGCCTGATCCTCTTTCAAGCAGCATCTGTACTCCTTTCTCGGAGGATGAAATGGGAATGACATAAACCTGGTAGGGTATTTGCAGTGACTTTGGAGGCAACAAGAGGCTTTGTGGGGGGGTGAGACAAGATGGCAGACTGGTAGGTAGCAGGAGAGAGACCCTCTCTGAGAGAGACAGCTCAAATGCCAGAATAAAACACCCTGGAGAGACCCAAACAGAGAGAGATAGACTCTCACAACCCAGAAAGAAACTAAAGTGCAAAAACCCGCTCAAATATGAGGTCCTGGGGCTACTATTAGTGAAGATAAGATCAGCGAGCACGGCACCCTCCTCAAGATGCCTGAATTCCGACCAACCTGAACAAGCGATCCGCGCTGAAGTGACTGGCTTGAGCTGCCAGAGCGTGGAGCTGAACAGCCCTGCATGAGCTCACCAGGACCGGCTCTGCACACGACCCACCCAGAGGCACCGTGAATTCCCACCGCAGCCGCGCTGAAGTTGGAGGTCAGACAGTCCAGCAGTTCTCGGGGACGCGGTGAGTGATGGGAATAAGAACCACCCCCCCATGGGAAAGGGGAAACCGACTTGATGACATGTTGGATTTGGGCAGGACAGCCCTAACTCCATAAGGAAGTGGCTTCAGCTGGTTACTCCCCTCGCTGAGCGGATTGGTGGAATCTGCTTGGACTAGGCCATGCCCCTGGTGGGGACCCAGTTACTTCCCTGAGATCAGTGCACACTGATGCAGTGAAGGCCTGCAAAGGTTGACTGGCCCAGAAGGGAGGAGCTAGCGCACACTGCCCGTGGGTGAACTCTAATCTCTGATAACCTATTGAAGAGGGCTAAAGCTCCTAGCCTGCGCTCTTTAGAGGAGCCTTAAACAATAAGAAAAGGGTCTGGGAATTACACTGTACACTTGTATGGAAGGAACCAAAAACATGATGAAAGGGAGAAATAAGAAAACACTCCCAGCCCCCAACCCTGAGAACATTGATCCAGGAGAGGTAAATACAAAAGAGACTGAGGGCAGCAAAAATGCAACATCAAACACAGTGTTAGCGGACATAAAGAGATATCTTCAAGACCTCATAAGCGGGACCAAAA
>PVJX010025182.1:0-27205 GCA_004027295.1 Dolichotis patagonum | reverse complement strand
AACCTGAAGCATGGGTATGATAGGAAAAAAACCTATAGGGGTGTGTGTGTGTGTGTGTGAGAGAGAGAGAGAGAGAGAGAGAGAGAGAGAGGGGCAAGTGAGCAGAACAAAAAGAGCAATGTTGAAAAAAAGGAGGCAAAGTCAAGGAAGAATTAGGAACTAAACAACAGAAAGAATTCTCAATCTTTGTAAATATTTAGCATCACCAAGGAAATAGCATAATTTAATTTTACCTAGGAAATCAAGGAAGTGAAAAAACAAAAATTATGGTCTCTCCATCCAGAAGAAATAAAGTACAAATGGGATGAACTATTGTTGAAAGAAATAAAAAACTATTCGAGATGTAAAATATGGTATGCTCTAGATATCAGGAAACAACCCTTCTTGTTTGCTTTTTATTGGGGGATTAAAAAGAACATGGTATTTGACACTGGTTTTATATTTGACTTTTCGGCTGAAGCGTATTTATTACTAACCTGTCAGGACCCCAGGAGGAGTGGCACAGAAAAGGCAGCAGAGGAGGGAGGGGTTCATCCTAAATTGTTCCATTACCATCTTCCAATTTGTCTTCAAGTCTAACATGTAGCTGCACAAAACCCTAGAATCTCCGATTTTATTTGTCCAAGGCAAAAGTAGTGCAATAAATATTATCTTTGTAAGTCTCTTTTGTAGTTGCTTTGGGAAGCAAGGTCTTGCTATGTAGCCCAGGGGTTGGGCTTGAACTTGCAGTCCTCCTGCCTTAGCTTCCCGTGTTTGGGAATTACAAGCCTGTGCTAGCGTGCCTGGCACCACCCACTCTTAAGACAATTTAAAATACAGTGAAACTTCATAGGTTAGGATCCGTGAATTCAGAGCTCATTCCACTCAAACTGAGTGTAGAGTGAGATTTGTCCTTCTGCTTTGCAGACATTCCCAAGACTGCACACAAAAAATAGGATGGTTGTCATAGGGAATTTAAATATATTTAAGAGGGAGAGTGGTTTTCAAACATCTTTTAGTATTTTGACATCTACCTTTGCAGATAGGTTGATAAACTATTCCCATAGTTTTAGAGGTTCAGTTAAGCTAGGTAGCAACTGACTTATTACCCAGTTTGATTTATATTATACTTGGTATTGACAAATAACTTTTCTTTAAAAAAAGGCTACGATTTTGGATTTTTGCTAATTTGATAACTTTCTAAACTTGTGATACAATGTTTCCAAATCCCAAGCTATTTAAGAATATAAATTGAAGCTGTACTCAAGGGTAGCTAAAAATATTCTATTAGAGAAGTCAGTCTTATTTCATTGTTCTTCTGAAGACTATTGAGTGACTAAATTGACTTTCTAAGTCTTTCTTTGCTAAATTAATCAATTTTTTCCTGGCATTTTATGCCCAATCTTTTAGTTTTTATCATATCCTTTTTATTGCACAATACAGTATGTTGCAATACTCTTAAAAGAGTCACTCTAATATTATGTTTCTCTACTAACATATTTTCTTCTATGGAAAGAAATATAAAATATAAGTGCAATGTCCTTTTAGATAAAATAATCAGAGAGGATACTAAGTATTGATTTCTTTGTAAAATACCAACATTGTTCTTAAGAAATTTCTTTCGCAATGTCACAAGAATTGACTGCTTTCTGCTTAAATCTAATAACTATGAAATCTCTTTACATCAAATCAAAGAATAAGACTGTTTAGGTTTTTGCAATAAGGTCCCAAAACGTACCCGGGTTTTCATTACATTATCTATGCTTTGAAACTGCAGCCTATCATATTCTGGTTGTTGGAGATTTTACTAATTAGGGAAATGAGGGAGGGGCGCCCTTAGCATGTTTATTACAATACCATAGTTTGTATTGCACTGGAGAGTCTTTCCTTTGGCACTAGATCGAATCTTTTAAGAAGATTCTGTTTATACTTCTGCAACAGCAAGCAGAAATCCTGAAATGACACCTGGGATTCAGAGTCAGATTTATTTATATTGACGGGCACTGATTGGGATCATTCCCAGAATACCAGGCCCTGATCTCTGGAGGTCCAGGGCTTACATGGGATAAGCAAGCAGCAAGTACAGAGGTGGAGTGGCTTGTCAACTGGGGGTTGGTTTATACCATGTGCATCACAGTGACCAGCCGTTTCTAAGAGACAGGAGTGATCGGAACTGGAACAGGAACTGTTACCTGGGCAACTAACAGACTGCAATACCCTGGCTGGTGTGGTGCTCTTCCACACTTTGGTTGATTGTCAAGATGCTTCCTGGTTCTCCTTTCAAGGGAGTGAGAGGTCTGGACTCCTATGACCCAGGAGAGCTGGGCTTTGGGCCACAAGGATTCCTCTCACCCAACCTTTCCACCTGGGTGGTGCCCCCTCCGGCACTAGTCCTTGCCCAGTCTTTCTTTGTCCAGCAAATGACATCACCACTTACCCAGTTACAGATATCAGACCTCTGGTGTTTAACCTTGATCGCCCCTGTCTTTTATGCTATCGTTGAGCTTTCTCTCTACCATGCATTTGCCGCTCATTTCTGTCTCCTCTACCACAGTCATAGTCTGAGACGTCTACCTCTTCAATCTGGACCTGCCCATTGCCTCCTCGCTGGTCTCACTTCATTCCTGAAATCGCTGAAGTCACACCTGACGAAGTTTTCAGGGTGCTCATGTCACTCACTGATTAAGCCTATCATACTTGGGATCACGTCCCAAAGCTCTTACTAAATTAGTGTCAGCTCCCAACTTTCTTCTGTTCATTGTGCTCCAGTTAGGATGTCTTTCAGATTCTAGAAAACAATATGCATGTTTTCAGCTCACACCTTTTGTTGTCCATGTTACCTTTTTATTCTTTTTCTTTCTTTCTTTCTTTTTTTTGGTACCAGGGATTGAACTCATGACCTTGTGCTTGCCAGGTGGTGCTTATGCCACTGAGCTAAATCCCCGGCCCCCATGTTACTTTTTCTACAATGTATTCCCTCCATTTTTTATTTTTTTCTTGTCCTTCAGATCTCAGTTTAAATGTCACCTCCTATGACTTTCTGTGACCAGTTTCTTTTTTTTTATTTTAAAGATAATAAAACCCAACAAAACAAGACAGAATAAATTAAATCAAAACAAAACAGTGAAATCGGTACAGGACTTCAAAGCAGGATAATCGAAAAACAACAGCGGTTACCATAGTATATCTTATCTTCACAATAGTTGTATATTTCATCAGATATAGAAAAATCAAACCAAAACAAAACAGAATATTGAATAAAGCAGAACAATTAATCAGCACAAAACAAAACAGTGAGAACAATACTGGATTTCAAAAACTAGATACAAGGAAGTCCCCCATAATTGCTATACTGCATACTGTTATCCTCCCTACAGATGCCCCAGGCCTGCAAAGTCAAACAAAGTTATATAAACCTTCAGTTGCGTTTTGTACCTCAGGTGCTATCAACTCAGCCTGTCCTCTGAACCAGCCGGTGGCTTACAGGGGGATGGAGGTGTTGGTGATTCTCAGCCTGCGCCTGGCGGGCTCACGGGAAGGCACCCTCTCACTTTTCTCTCCTGGTCCCCACGTGGCCTGCACAGCTTACCAGAAAGGCTGGTTGGTTGGCTTGTTGGTCGGCTCCTCCCAGACCCGGCGTGGCCAATTCTTAGGAGGCGCTGACTTGTTTCTTCCTAGGCCCCGCATTTTCTCTCTGTGACCAGTCTCTAACAATTTCTTTCTTGTTACTTGCTGCCATACTAATGTATTTATTTCTCCTGAAATATCATCAGAATTATTTTTGTGTTTATCACTTGCTTTCCCCTCCATAACTTAAGCACCATAAAATCAAGGGCTTTGCTTAGCCCCTTGAGCAATGAGTCTGTCGTGCCGGGCACCAGTGGGCCTGTGTCCTAAGGTGCATCACCTGCACACATCGTAAGTGCTGGTATGATGTAATCAGTTGAGATTTTATTGCTTCCTTGAAAAGTCAAAAAAGAAAAAAAGAACTCAAAATATAAACTTGCAAAGAATATGACTGCCAATGATTGCTTTCATTACTCTTAGGTACCCTACCCAGACTGAAGGGGAAAAAATAAAAAAAAGAAAGGACAGAGGGCAGAGAGAAGGTGATGGAGAAGAAACTTTGTGAGAAGGATTTCTTCTCTGTGAGAAGAGGCAGTGTTGGGGTGAATCTCTCTTCACCCCAAACCTAGTGAGAGAGCTTAGCATTTAGGGGATATTGAGGATTACAGAAGACATGGGAACAGTAGTCTGTGTATTAGAAAGATGAGTTTTATTCAGGAAAAATGAGTAGGGGTTTCAGTTAAAAGAAGGACACTGAAAAGAACAGACGCTTCTCAAAATCGTAACTGTGCTTCAGAAGTAAACAAGACTGATAAATACATGAAAACTTTTTCAGTGCCTACGGCTATTAGAGAATGCAAATAAAAACAACAGAGATTCCATCTTACTCCAGAAAGAATGGCTATCATTAAGAACTCCAAGACGACAAACGCTGGCATGGGTTGCAGGAGAGAGGACCCCTTCTGCATTCTTAGTGGGAATGAAAACTAGCACAGCCTCGATGGATATCAGTATGGAGAGCCCGCGGAAAGCTAACACTTGAAATTTCACTTCATCCAGCTGCAACTCTTCCAGAAAGTGTTAAAGACAACATACTACAGGGCACATGTATACCCATGTCTATGGGCATATCATTCACATTAGCTAACCCGTCAGCTGATGACTTAAGAAAGAAAAACATGGTACATATGCACCATGTAGTATTATTTTATCATAAACAGAGATTTTTTTGGTAGGAAAATGGATACACCTTGAGATCATAACACTAAATGAAATCAATCAGACACAGAAGGTTAAATGCTGCATAGTTTCTCCTATGAGGCCATCCAAATACACATAATATAAGGAGCAAAATGAAGGGTAGATGATCTAGAGATAGACTTTATTGTGATGGTCTGGCTATGTAGCCCAGGCTGGCCTGGAACTCGTGGTGCAGAGGTGGGAGGGGACCTGGGGTGGCAGGAAGGGAGGAAGGGGAGGACAGAGGGACGTAGAAAGGATCACCTTGCAAAGCATGTGGTACCAATGCTCCACGACAAACACATTTATTTCTATCGCAAACACATAGTAATGAAATCAAGAAAATGGGGGTGCAGTGAAAGCTTTTGAGTGGAGAAATAGTGCAATTATAACTGTGCTTTAGAGAGATAATCTGATCACAACAGTCAGAATGAGCTGGTGACTGGAGATGCAAAGAGACGAGTTAGGAATATCATCAGCGTGGGCATCGGCAACCACTGACCTGCAGTGTGACCCTGATAACAACCAAGAAGGAGCAAGCATGGGAGAAGTTGTGCGGTCGAAATGGTTTAGTTTTTGGGAATGGTTAGCGGAACAAGAAGGGTTCCTTACATCTGAGTTAACAGCAAACGCTATGGAGCAAAACATTTGAGCAGCGACTAAAGATCACAGGGCAGCTGAGCGTGAAGTCTCGTTGTCTTTGACCGCACACTGCACCGGAAGCCAGCTCGGTGGCTCGGTCTTGTAGGAGAGGGCAGTGCCTTCCTGTGGCCAAATCCCCAGCTCCTGTGTCGCCCTTTTAGGCTGGGGTATGAATTCAATTGACATGAGACAGTGTCACAGAGGAAAAACCATTTTAACCACCTACTTATGCCCAGGAGTCCCACCAAATATGATACTGAAAGAAAAGGCGACAGCTGGAGCTTCCGGGGGAGGGCTTCAGTTACAGACAGGGGCGTGGGGGGCGGGGCTGTGGAGATACAAGATGCCTAGGGGTGAAGGGTGGACCCATCTGGCACAGGTGACACCCTGTTGGGCTGTGGTGGTTCTTTCCCAGCCCCTCCCATGCTGATAAGATTTCTCAGGAGGTGACTCGAGACCCTGGGGGTCTCCATGCACCCACTGCCCCGCCAAGTGCCCTCTGGTTCGAAGTGATCTGCATACCGAAGGACGGCTTTGGGGTGGCATTTCCTCAGCCCCCTCCAGTCTTTAGACTAAAGATTCAAATCTTCACCACCGAATTATCTCCATTCTGCCTTTCCTTCCACTTTAAAGGCATTCATCTGCTGCTGAAAAGCCATGGTTTTCAAGTGAATGAACTAATAATTAGGCCAATTTTGCTACTGAGGCATTGAGATTTGTGAAACATTTTAAAGACTGTTTTCATTAATTTCACCCCTTCTCGTGCTGCCCGCTGTGTAGATAGTTAATATGGAACCAAAGAATGTCAGTTTAAAGCTAATAATGCGGTAGCCCTAATTACACAGGGTCTTTGGGAGGGTGCCCTGGTGGGGAATCAAAACTGTCCCTTCAGACGCTTTCCAGAGTTTCGAAAGGCAAGAGGCTGTGAAAGTCAGTGCTGTGCCCCAGCCCTGAAGCAAGGAGACCACCTCCTTCTCAGGGTCAGCGTGACATCAGAGGTGACCCTCTGAGGGTGTCATGACACTCAAGGGTGCTTCAGCCTGGGAGCATCTACAAGCGGGAACAGAACAGCAGACCCACCACCTCCAACTAGAAATCTTGCTCCAGGCCTCAACTGGGACCGTCATTTAGTTGGCTTTTTTTTTTCTTTTGGTACCGGGGATAGAACTCCCGACCTTGCAATTGCCAGGCAGGCACTTGTGCTGCTGAGCTAAATCCCTGGCCATGGGACCATAATCTAGTACCGACATAATTTAACTCGAAGAACTTTAAATTTAGCACATTAGATACTTTGAGAAATATAATGTTCAGTGAAACTGTGGTTTGTAAACTCAGGTATGCAAAGAATCAAGTCACATTTTTAGGTGGATGAATTTCCATTCACTGAGTCATCAGCGCACGGTGGTTCCCAGCGTCTGACTCAGACCTTGCATCGTATACACAGCAGTGTTTAAATGTTAGGGCGCTATGCCCAGGGTCAGCGCAGCGTTTACATAACTGAGGATTTATAGGGACCGCAGGTTTGCTCCATGAGTTTTGTGATTTTGCTCCTAAGTTTATACTACTGTTCTTGGCTGGGTCCACCAGGCTTGGGAAGACATGTCTACACTGTGATGCCTGAACCAACTCAGATTCCTTTGCACAGCCCTGCCCACCTCTTCAGCCTCACTGATCTTGGGCCAGTCCCCGTGGTTCAGGTCTTGCGTTCATGTTGGCCTCTTCTGGTTCTCGGGGCACAAGACCTTCACCACCCTCCCTCCTGACCCGCTCCTTGCCGCCCCCAGGTCGCCTTTTGCGTTTGTTTGTTCTCTCTCTGGGATGCGTGCTCTGAAAGGGCAGAGATCACTTCCAGAATAATCACCATTGTATCTCAAAAAGGCAAACACAACATCTGGAAGCAAGGAGCTCTCTGATAAATATTTGCTAAGTGGATGAATCAAGGAGTGAGGAAGATTGGTTGCATGGAGCGGGCGGGAGTTGGGCTGGATTCATGGAATAGTACTGACAGCGGATGAGAGGAAGCTCAATCCAGAGCGCAGGATGACGGCAGGGATGTGTGGGCGTAAATCCTGGCCGGCAATTTCGGGTGGAAGGAATAGCATTCACGTTTATATTTACTAATATAAATCAACCTTGCTCCAATTTTAAGAATCCCACTCTTCTCTTCCAGATTGGCGGAAAACTTAACCTCAGCTATTCCTGAGTTTCCCCTTTCTGCTTCAAGCGGGGCTAGGGTTTGAGGCTTTTATGTAGGGCCACGGCAAGGGCCTTTGGGCAAAGAACCGTTGGTCCACCCTGGCTGCAGCTGGGATGGTCACTGACTATTCATACTGTTTCTTCAGCTCTGGGTTCTTGGATGTCTCTAGGCTTCTTTTAAAGCCTGAGAAACGTCACCAGTGGTGCTCCGGACCTGTCTGTGTAGACCCGAGGCAGTCCCCCCCTGCAGTTTGCCTTCTCTGCTGTGTTTCTGCAGTGCTGCCCAAAGTGTGGGAGCTTGTGTCCTCAAATTTGGGATCCCCAGACTTTTCTCTGTGTACCCCAACTCATGGGACTCTGCTTTAATCACATTGCTTCTCAAAGTACCCTTGTCCTTGTGCTTGTGTTATTTTTGGGGGCTCCAGGCTGACCCAAGTCAGAAAGGTCCTATGCACGGCAGCCCCTCCACCTCGAACCTCGCTGTTCCGGCGACTTGGATGTCTTTCTGACAATTTCAGCAATGGGAAAACAACAGGATGAATGAATATCCTTTAGTATTTTATAAACTGACTCTGCTAACAGGAATTAAGTTTTGACCAGGACAGAGGCAGACAGTGCAGTTATGGTCACTTCACTCTTCTGCTTAGCAAATTAATTCTATCTTGGGTACAGTCCGAACTTCCTAGCATGACCACAGAGGTCCCGTCTGCCTTTCCAGCCACCTCACGCATCACCACCGCACTCCTTATCCTTGTGGGCATGTACTGGTGTTCTGCTGTTGGAAACACAGGTGTTTGTACACTCACGGGTGCGTGTGAAGAGGGGCCCGTGAGTGTACACGGGTAGTTTTGTCCCGTTATAGACACTCACTATACTCCGTGTCTTTGCTTTACATGGTGGCTGCCTTGTCCTATAAGAAGGGACCTGCCAGGGCTGACTACAAGGAAATTCCATTTTTACTTGGACTGCCAAATCCCCGAAGTTCAACCATGCACTGCTGAACAAATGGGCATTCTGCACCCCAGCGCCACCGCCAGACCACACACTTCTGGAAACTGATCTGAGAGATCTATTTGCATGCTGTAAAATTACACGCTAATTACTTTACTTGCTATCAAGTTTTTTCTACTATAAAAATACCAGAATTTTAAATGCTCCCCAGTGAGGGTGGGTGACATACATTGGAAGGTTCAACGGGTTATTGTACAGGAGGAAAATAAAGCGGGGGAGCTTCCCAAATACTGAGCTGGGAAACTTTTCTAGTTACTTATTTGCTTTTCTTTTTTATGTCCTTTCGAGCCCCTCTCTTCCCCCTGCTTTCCATCTCTCGGTGTCCTTTCCTTTTGCAAAAGTTGTGTCCCCTTGTTTCCTAGTGTCTATCTTCCATTTTGCTCTTTAATTTATTTGTATTTTGAGTTCCTCATGTAAGAAAAGCCATGCAATATTTAAGCTTGTGTGTCTGATTTATTTAACATTCAGGCTTTAAGGTGCATCCACTTTCCTAAAAATAAAATGAATCAAATTTATCTTCTTTATGGCAGAGTAGTACTTCATTGTATATAAATACATTGTATTTCTTTTATTTTGCTCTTTACTTATACTTTGCTTTTCTCTTATGAGAGAAAGCATATGGTATTTAAATTTGTGTGCCTGCTTTATTTCACTTAGCAAAAAAAGTGGCATGCATATGGCCGAAAATGCATATGGCATACTACATTTTGTATAAAAAGGAGTTAAGTAAAAAACTACAAATACATATGTATTCCATTTATGTATGTAAGCATAAAGAAACTGTAAATACTTACAAGAAACTAATAAGTGATTATTTATATTTGAAGAAAGGATGAAATGGAAACACAGCAGGTTATAAAGAAATAAAAGTGCTTAATGATACTCCTTTCTATTTACTACATTATACATAATTATACATGCGGCAAAGTTTTAAATTAATTATAGAAACAAAATTCATTAACAAGGTTATGACTTATAATTTATCTCTTCATGAAATAAAGGATATAATGGAAATTGTTTAAGCAAAATTAATTAATACTTTAACTGTCAGTTTTCATGATATTCACTGAAATAAACTCTGTATTATACCCCATATCAAACTGGACAAACACCAGGCACTGCTCCTTGTTGAAGAATTGCAGGTGCTTTTACTTTCAAAAGACATTTTGAAAAGCCAACTTTTAGGAAGAGATGCAAGAATCTTTTGTTTTACATATTTGAACTGACAAAGATGGAGGTGTTTCCAATTAAGTTAACTCAAACTATAAACAATAAAAGAAAGACAATTCTTCAAAGTACTTCTGTCTAGTCAATTGAAGTATCTAATATATACAAATAAGGCCAATAAATGATTGTCAACGTGTATTTGTTTTAAAAAGGGAGTTACCTCATGTAGAGGTAACTGAAGCTACTAGATGTTGGAAAATTCCTCTAAAAGTGTCACGAGGACACAGGTGAGGCTCTCCATCCCAGCTGTGGTACTAGGGAGACAGACGGAGGTCAGTTAATTAATTATTCTTCAATAAGGAAACTGATGATTAAAGAATTGAAACTGCCTATATAGTTGCTTCGAGAGTAATGCACTCACTAAGGTTACTTGGACCCTGTTTCCTAATCCCTGACTATAACAGTGTCTGATACCTTCCAAAGTGCTTAGCTCTTAGCTGTATTCTTCTTTCTCAATTTTACAGTTAATTCCATAGAGCAGATATTCAGGGGGCACTTGCTACTCGATTCTAGCAAACTATTAATTTCTTATATTCAAGTCCTAAGCATTTCATTAACAACGATTAACTTCTAATCTGTTGATTTCTTTGTTCAAAATCCTCCCGGTCAGTGAGGAACAGCTGGCTTTAGTAACTCTTGAACAGATGAGTGAGTGTATTGTGAGCCAACGGCTAAAATCTTTCATATCCTAGGAATTTGGGCCCTGTGCATTATCCCTGCCTCCAAAACTAGTGGTGTGTAACTCAGAGCCCAACAGGCTCATATTTTCGTTCCTCCTAGAGTAACGGTAGAATCTTTCAAGCTGTCTTGTTTTTTATTTCATTGGGTTCACAGTTATGAAGAGCCCACTCTCATTTGCTTTAAAAGTACTTTCAGTACTTCACACATGAAAAATGAATGGGCATATGAAAATATTCTGTGCCCTTGACTCAGCTCCTCAAACAGAAAGGGGCATCATGCGCTGTACTCCAACTGAATGGACTTAATTTCTTTTTTCTATTGGTGTAGATGCACCACCTGGTGGCAAAATGGTGCATTTTAAGTGCAGAATGTGTGTGTGTGTGTGTGTGTGTGTGTGTGTGTGTGTGTGTGTAGGGGCTCTACAACATAAGCCAGAAGATTTTAATATACAATATTCCTAAATACCTAGATTGATGGTAAATATTTCTATACTATCCAATATCCATATATATGTTGGTACAGGAAGTAGAGAATAACTTATTTCGGAAAATAAAGCAGCCTCATCTGATTTACGTTGGCTGTAGGTCTTACCATTTCACCCCGAAGTTAACATCTACTTACTGTGCTGTAATTCTGACTGAGGCAAAAACTAAGCACTGACAACCAAAGTAAACCATTTGCTTTAGTTTTAATTTTTAAGATTAATAAAGTTTAAAATGATGCGTGCGTTTCCTTATATCAGCCATTAGCATAAGTCATAGGGCATAGACTTTTGAGATTTTAAGTACCACAGGGTACTTTAGACTGGCACAGTAGCAGCCAGGAGTCAGGAGCATCGAGGGACTCATCCAAGGTCGTGCTGGCCGTTAGTGGCCAGACTCAAGAAACGAAGGCTTCTCACTTCCTGTCTGAGAATGTAAACGTTACACTCACGCGATGCCAAATTATCTGTGTGAAGACATGTGGCCTTAACTCGGAAATACAGTGCTTCAAGGCACTAACATATGAATTAATGCACATTAATTAATTGTGCTTTGATATTCCGAGGACAGAGGAGTACAGTGGTGAAAGGGAAACATGCATTATAAAGCTCAGGAAAAGATTTTCTAACTGCTAAACCCCATAGATTCAGATATATGCATATTTTCAGGGAGATATTTTCAGAGTTCATACAACCGCTGTGTTGTAGAGAAGCTCTAAAAATTCCCCTTCCTCTTCTCACTGCTTCAGAGTCAGGATTCGTGCCCGCAGAGCAGAGACACACTTGTGGAGTTAAGCGTAAGCTGCGTTTGGAGCTCCCTCTCATGACCAGTGGGTATCACACAAGCCTCCTTTTATTCTCGCTGTTGCATTCAACTAACAGCTAACTGGTTAAGTTTTAATTGCTTCCAATGAGGTCAGCAAAGGTATTTATTGAAAAGCCCTGAATAAAAGGCTCCACACACACACACACATACACTCACACACACACCAGCACACATGCGCTCACACACACGGAGAAAATCCTCTTGCCTGTTGATTTATGGAAACAATTATGATTCTGCTGGAGAATTTCTCAGCTGAGAAATAGTTTGTAGCTACAGTAGAGAGGCTCACGTTGCACAGGCAGACAACAGACATGGAATTCTTGTGTATCCAGCTGTTATAAACAGAACAAGTAAGTTACTGTTATTTGTCTTTAAAAGCAATGTTGAATGTTTTCTAAAGTTGTCTCTTGCTCTGATAATGGTACTGAGAGGGAACGTAGTTACCAGACTTGTGAGCCATGTAAGTATCTATAGTAATTATGCTGTAGAACGTACATAAAGATAGGTTGAAGTTTTCTAGTATATTTCTGACAGTTAACTTGAAAAATGTGGGCTGTTCAGGAGGAAATAATTGCTGAGCCACCAATGTGAAAGCATGTCATTAAAAATCTAGGGGAAGCATTTATACTTTGTGAGTAGTAACTGTAGAACTTGATTTAAAGCAACAGCTCTAAGTAGGGCATGTTTCTTACAGTGAATGGTGTGGTCAAGCTCTGATTTCTCTACACTAGTGTAAAACTTTTATAAATCTCCAGACAGAGTGGTAAAGGGGTCCACATCCTCTGGGAAAACCGCTTTGAGTGTATCTTCAAAGTATAAGCTGTATTTGTAACAAGCTTGCTTACCCACTGAAACTTACACATACATTTTTTTTTATCTTCCTCTCTCCCCCCTCCCCATTCTTAATCTCTTATTGCAAACAGAAGTCAAGTAGCAAACAGTGCCGCAGCAACTGGGCTGATTACAACCTGCTTTTTATAAGGATATATCAACACAGAGTTATTTAAGGAGGAATCCTGTATTGCTACCAGAAGCTAAAAGGATAAGTGTGCCCATCTGGAAAGAGCAAGGACTCTTTCTTAAATCAATCTGCAGTTCACAGATAGGACAAGGTCAATGACCCAGGAGTAGCAGTCAACTCAAGATTGAGTTTTCATTATGGTATTCATGGACCCCCGGAGCACTACACTATAATGCACAAATGGATACTGACATGGATCCTGCCAACTTTGCTCTACAGATCATGCCTTCTTGGTGTCTGTCTGGTGGGCTCTCTAGCTTTAGCTTGCAATGACATGGCCCCAGAGCAAATGGCTACCAATGCGAACTGCTCCAGCCCCGAGCGACACACGCGAAGCTACGACTACATGGAAGGAGGGGACATAAGAGTGAGAAGACTTTTCTGTCGAACACAGTGGTATCTGAGGATCGACAAGCGAGGCAAAGTCAAAGGGACCCAAGAGATGAAGAATAACTACAGTAAGTATGGTCTTTTTTGGTTGTTTGTTTAAAAGCATCTAACAGTTTGTTATAGGATCGATTTTTCAGGTGACACTTTCTCAGTTTCCTGCATTTATGGAAAAACCTAATTGCAGGATCACTTTCCAGTTTTTCTAAATTGAGGTTGTTAAACTATGTCCTAAAAGTTTCTCTTGGAAAAGGGCAAATCTCTTAACACTGTACTTCAAACTGATAATACCTGCCAGCTGGAGAGTATGCATTCCATGTCCTGAGCTCTAAATGCTCCTATGCAAGATGGACATGACATTATTCACACTGAATGTGATTTTTCAACCTAGGAAAACTCATCAGCAGCTCTTTTACAGCTCTCAGTAAAGCTCAGCAAAACTGCCAAGCACTAGTTTGAGAACAGGGGATTTATTTGTTAGTTTAATTTGCTTCCAAATAGTATTTCCATGCTGCAAAAGACAATCGGTGTGCAAAATTGCATTTTTTGTTCAATTGTGTATCATTACAAAACAGAAGGGAATCTATGGCACTCTCATCTGTGTCATAATGAGATTGTGTTAGAGTGCTTAACTACCTACCTAGACGGGAAAACAGATTTTTTCTAATGTTTTCTTAATCTAAATCTTCTGTCATGTAAGGTCATATTACTTTAACAGAAACAAATGTGAAGAAGTGCAAGTGGGCTGGAAGGGATGTTGGTATTATGATTTTTAACTGAAAGCCTCACACCCCCCCCCCCCAGCAACCAGTCGTTCTTTTCGTGTTCCAATATCAGGGCTGGAGTTGGTATTCAGTGGTTATGGCTGACAACCAACTTCAACAGTAGCACTGTGTCCAGTGTGTAAAATACACACCTCAACAATTACTGTAAGGCTTAAAAATCCCTAACTGAAGATGAATTTTGCTTGCACTATTAGCACACAGGCAATGTCACTGTTACATGTCTTATGTGTGTCCAAGTCAATTGAAAAAGGAGGCATGGAGAGGGTGGCGTGGCTGTGTGCCCACCAGTGCCACACAGATGTTACACATTCGGTTGCCTGTTTCTTAAAGAGCCCTTAGGCTTCTGACTAAACCACCAATAAACCAGCATTCTGAGAAATCATGTTACCAGTATGAAAATGAGTGCATTTCCTCTTTAACCATAATTGATTCAGAAAGTTAAGGCCATTCTGACGTGATTAGTTATGGTTTTGTTATTATTATTGCAATTAATAAGGGTATCATATTAGCTCAAGAAGATTTGTCTGACTATCCTGAGGTTTAGTTAAGGAAATGACTGTTTGGAGGAAGTTTTGTGAGTATCTACTACTCATACTCAGTTTATTTAAAACTGAGTAGGATTTACCACGGGCAGTGAAATCTGGTAGCAAAGCCAGAGGCCAGGTGGACACGGGACAGCTGCTTGGCTTTCCAGCCTTAAATCCGGACTATGTTCTCCTGCACAACCTCTAGTTCTTACAGTGTATTCTACCCCAAACCGCAGAATACGTCACCTAAACATGGAGAAACCTAACTTCCCACTCTCTCTAATGACCCACAATGAATGAATGAATGAGATGTGAGCAAATAGTATCTCAGTATGATATTGACATTGCAGTAATAAGGTTATAAAACCTAACTTGTAGAACTCTTTTTGTGCTGATTGCTTTTGAGTGCTTTTACCAAATAATAAAAGAGAAAAAAGTGTAAAATTTAGTGAAAAGGATAGTATGTGTGACTATTTGGTATGAAAAATATAACGGGCACATTCGCATGTGAATTTTATTCTGCCTGTGCTAAAATTTCTTAAAACCATAAAACTCAGACATCTGTGCACATGGGCAAAATGCTGAAGTCATCTGATAGTTTGAGCCACAATTTAGGGCTTATTTTCAGTGACCATAAATTGCCATAAGCACAGTAACCATAAATAACCTTGAGTAACCTTCAGCCAATTTGGGATGTCATTTCTTAAGTGCTAATTCTACAGTAAAGAGATAAAAGACAAGTTCTTTATCATTATGAGTTAGAATGTCACAATACCAATGCATTAAGAAGACATTGTATAATTATGTAAATAATCTTCACGTATACACTTTCTCATGATACATATATACATATATATGTGTATATGTATATATATGCTGTACCTTCTTGACATGCAAATTTTCCTAAAGCTTGTATCAGAACCCTTTAGGTTAATCCCAAAGGTGTCATCAAGTTGCCCTGCTATGCTATTGAATAAGGAGTAGTTATAAAAAGAAAAAGAAGCCAGTAAGGTTTTCCCAAAGTTATAAAGAGGCGAAGGCATTTTTTGTCCATAGGAAATCTTAAGATACAGAAGGAAATACTTTGATGAAGGCTACGCTGTGGGTAATTAGAAGGAAATTCTGATACACATTTCCCATTACCAGGAGCAGGCGTAGCCTGGCTCATTTTAGGAATGAGTGTCCACCATAAACATGCATATTAACAGGGGTGGCGTCTCCTGTGTGACAAGCTGGCTCTGTGTATCACTGTTCTCCACCCTTACAGGAAGCCCGGCCATCCTCATACCTTCTCTCTGGATGAAAGGGAAGAAGATCTGAGGATGTTTTCAAGCACAGCTCTCCTGTAGGAATGCAGAATTTTTAGGGGTGGAGTGGGGCTGGGGCTCTGGAAGTGCTCTACCCCTGAGCCTAAGTCCCAGGCCCTAGAAATGCAGTTTAAAGATACTGGAAAATACAGTTTGGCATCAGCAGGGAGGTGAAAGGTCCAGGTGCATGGTCCTGGAAGAGCAGAACCACATCTTTCACCCCTCCTGCTGATGCCAGGTGTTGAGCTGGGAGAGGCCAATGGACGCAGAGGGCAGAATGGAATGGGGTGGGGAGATGGATGGGGTCAGTCTAGGGAATTTGAAAAATTACCTCAGCTACCCTGGGTCGTGGAGATCTCACTTAATGACAGTCTTGCAAAGGCATTTTAGGGGAAGATTGAAATGAACAAATTGTAGAAAGAGTGCTCAAAGGAACTCAGCACAAATAAGACGTGTACTTATATAAGCAAGAAGAAACTATGTGGATGGGGGAATTCATGAGTGGCAAAGAGAGGGAATGGAAGCTATGACCAGGGAGCTGGTCCCAAGGGGTTGCATAGCGTTTTCCCCTAGGTGGCATAAAGCTTCTCTTCCCCTCCTGTTCTTTCTGGGGGTCCCACAGTTAGCGTTAGGTTAGGTTTCTAAGCCAATTGGGACCTAGTCTGAGCTAACCACAAGAATAATCAAAGCATCAAAGGTCCCTCCAGCACGGACATCCAAAGGGAAAGGGAGGAGAGTGCTGGGCATGGCGTGAAGGACTGGGAATGAATGGGCAGCACTGACTTCGGTGGCCAGAACCGTCCCCCTGGAGACATGGCCAGAGGGTGAATTGAGATGACCACTGGGTCAGGCCGAGCATGGGCAGACAGAGGCCATCACTCTGCACCTGACGAAAATAACCCTGCCTCGAAGCTGGGCACTGAGGTGCTGAGTGAGGGATGGCAGCCGGGTGCCCGCCACCGGGCAGCTGCCCTGAGAGATGGGCGTGGAGCGGAGAACCACTCCTTCCAGATAAGTTTCTTATGATGGCGATCCAGTTACTGAAAAGTTGTGTTCTTCTCCACAATGGTTAGCATCGCTCATCTTTTTAAAAGACAGCCTTAATTATCATGAACCACAGATCCCAAGAGAGCGTGTCTTGTTGGGGTATCACTGAGGGTCGAGAATGCTGTAGCAAGAAAAGGGTTAGCCATTCTGAAAGCGGGCCAAGGGTTTGGCAATCTCCTCGCTGCATTGTTAGACTTTGATGGGACACGGCCTAGCAATTGGCAAAAAAACAAATAAACACAGCGCTGTTGGATTTGACTTTGGCTACAAAACCTTCAGCAACTCAACTGTCAACAACAATTCTTTGGACAGCCTCTTGCCCAGTGATGATCTCCGCTCGTAGCTGGCAAGCACTTGTGTCGCCTCTGAGCGTGGAAAGGGTAAACTTACTTATGTTCCAACAGCTCTTAGCGAGTTGTTTAACAGAATGATAACTCCCATGATCAATAAAAACAACACCATGGAGATGGCCGCTGCCTTTAATGAAGGTAATGAGGACCTCATCTTTGGGGTTCGGTAGAAAGTATCTATAAATGATGCCTAGGCACCGCTGACGAGGTGGAATCCTGTAAAGCTGGTGGCCAGAATTCCCTTAAATAGCTCGTCAGTGCTTTAAACAGCAATGGGTGGATAAACTTCTGGAAATAGAAATATTAGCTATTCTTTGCAAACTCTGAAATGAAGGGCTATTTTAAAGTTTTATGATCGTTCTTTTTTTGGCAAGGGACTGGCACTTACTAAATGCTAGTAACTGCCACGGGTGTGTCTCTTATCATCTCTACGTCTTTTGTAGATCTTCATCCAAACCAGGCATTTCTGTATCTTTGCCCCACTTCTAGAACATTCCAGAGCTTCTGACCATACATGCTCCTCCAGCCTGCAGTGTTAGGGTGCTGAGAGGCCCAAGTGAGCTGACGAGAATGCAAAGATGAAACAGGCTTTGCTAGATTTTCAGAATTTCTTAACCTTGGTTAAATACTGCAATCAGCTGGGGACTTTTAAAAACCATCAGTGTTAGTCCTCACCACAGAGGTTCTCTTTAAATTGATCTGGAGTGCATTCTCAGTGTCAGGAATTTCAGAGCTTCCTGGATAATTCTGACATGCTGCCAAGGCTGGGAACTGCTGGACAAAGAGGATGGAGTTAGATTATTAGGGAAACCGCAGCCCAATAAATTAGAATCTCCGAAAGCTAAGAGGATCCAGGAGTCAGTATTTGTTAAAAGTTCTGTACTGGTTCTAATGTGTGGCTGAGGCTAAGACCACTGCTGGCGGGGTTCAGGCATTCTAATTCAGCATGGACACTGCCCAGCCCAGTATCCTGGGATTGTTCTGGAAGACTGGGAGTAGGTCAGAGTTACCTTGCTTCCTGGAACGTTTTTGCAATAGGCTTGATCAGGGATGAATCCCTGAATTATGCCCTGCAGGAGTTCTGGGTCCATGCAGCCTGCCTGACACACATCAGCAGTCTCAGCATTTGGTGAACTGGCCTAGAAACACACGCGTGGACGGCTCTGCAGCTCCCGTAGACACAGGTGGCTCCAGTGAGTGACGCTGCTGCGGGGAGGAGTAGGTCCTAGGCACAGCCTCACAGGGACAGGCAGACCTGGGTCTCTTCGACATGTTCAAATGGTGCTGAGCGGGGGAACTGGAGGCATCGCTGCCAGTCTTCTTGGCATTTATGTGAGAACTTCTGACTGTGAATGCACCTCCAAACCTCCAAACTGGGCTCCTGCTTCTTACAGGCACCCCATCAAATTCAAAGGCAGAGACTTAGAGACACAACCTTCAACCTAGAAAACCCGGAGGGAAGAGAGTCACGGTCTAGAAGGTTTATCCGTCTAGAGGTTGGACTGGGATGTCATACAGCACGAAGGAAACGCTGGCTTGAGTTTCTTTTGTATCAGATAATTAACATGGCCTAATAACTTCCCTAACATTACTGTGGAGTACAACACTTTCCTATATCTAAATTTCAGCACACAGAATAAAAGGCGTGGCTTGAAAAGTCATGTCAAAAATCACTGGACATTTACCTCTTGCTCGACCAAGTTTCCTATCTGCATTTGTTCCCTCACTACATGCAGGGAACAGGTTTGGTTATGGTGGAGGCAGAGACAGGAGGATTATCCAGTACGAATGCCCAAGGGAAACCTTGTGTTTTAGAAAGACAACATCGTAAGACTGATGGATCTTACTGTCCATAAACTTAAAGCATGAAGGAGTCTCACAAGATGCAGATAATTGGCCTTTGTGAAGTACTTAATGGATGGGGATAGGACAACAGGGGAAGAAATTCTAAGATTAAAAAAGAGTGCTAAAATGCTGAGGGCTGTGTTTAAGTAAAAACTGTGGTAATAATGTAGACAGGGGTTCAGATGATACTAGATTATCTCAGTACTGAAACAAGAGCTTTGCATCTGTTAGTTCATTTCATGTCTAAACCTAGTGTTTGCTTCTTTCTGAACTATTCTGAAACTGAATTTATGATTAATGTAATACAAGAGAAATGAGGTGCGTGTCAACATCTTAAATACTGTATTTTCACATTCTGTTGTGATAGTTCCCATTTGACTCTCTCTGTCTCTGTCTCTGTCTCTGTCTCTCTTGGTACTGTGGGAGGGTTGAATCCAGGGCCTTCACACCAAGCTGTTTCCAGTCTTTTTGAAATATTGTTTTGTTTTGGCACAAGGCCTTGCTGCATTGCCAGGCTCATTATCTTCCTGCCTCAGCCTCACAGAGTACGAAGACGACAGGGCCGGCACCATCGCGCCCAGCTGCCATTTTCTCTGTGAATAATTCTTAGACCCAGTTCAGAATCTGCTCAGCCTGCAGATTCTTCTTCAGGCCGTATTGCCACACCGTGTTTCTCAGAACACCACTGTCCCCTGGGATATTACCGGTGTTCCCCGCAGCACAGTTGGTGTGACTAATTGACTGGGAAACGTTATGTTAAGTGGAGCTGAATGAGTCTTTTATGACAGAATTTATCTGAGTCTATACTACACTAAAGTAAATTGCAAAATTCTGGAAAAATGGTTTACCAAATTTATTTAACATAAAAGTGCCCTCATCCCACTCCCAGCCCGTAGTTTGGGTAAGATATTTAAATTTCATTAAACTACAATTTAAAAGCTATTGTCTTGGCAGGAGCAGAAATTAAAGAAATAGAAAAACAATTACCAAGCAAGAGGAATAACAAAAAACTGGTGGTTTGAATAGTAACAGACTGTCAGGATCCAACAGAAAGACAAATATTTGATACAGAAGGGACACAGTTTCTAGCCAGGTGGCGGTGCATGCCTGGAATTACAGCACTTGGGAGGCTGAGGCAAGAGAATCACCATGAGTTTGAGGCTGAAGTTGGCCTGGGCTACATAGGTCAGTCTGAACTACATAGTGAGACCTTATCCCTAAAAAAAAAAAGGCTGAGGATATAGCTCAGTGGCACCGCGCCTGGCAAGTGTGAGGTTGAGAGTTCAATTCCTGGTATAAAAAGAAAAAAAAACCCAAACAAACAAACACACAAACAAATAAGCAAAATGCTGATTTCATTCTCCGAACTCAGCCCATTCCTACAGG
The DNA here is from genome assembly GCA_004027295.1 of Dolichotis patagonum. Taxonomy (NCBI): domain Eukaryota; kingdom Metazoa; phylum Chordata; class Mammalia; order Rodentia; family Caviidae; genus Dolichotis; species Dolichotis patagonum. Next base: position 6,701 of record PVJX010025182.1, on the reverse strand, counting down.
AGTAAAACAGCCATGGTTACTTATTCAGAGCTTTCTCAGGGGGTCTCTCTCCCCTCTGAGCCTTTAACTCTAGGCACCCCCTGAGGCCTGAGGCCCAGGGATGTGGGGTGCAGCAGAGATGCAAATTATTTTAATAATTTTGAGATTGCATCTCACTCTAGGAAGAATGGCTGTCACCAAGAAATCAACCAATAACAAACCCTGGACGGGCTGTGGGTAAAAAGGAACCCTTCTCCACTGTTGGTGGGAGTGTAGACTGGTGCAACCACTGTGGAAATCAGTATGGAGACGCCTCAGAAAACTAGGATTATGGTCCCATGCAATCCAGCTATTCCCCTGTGGGTATCTTTCCAGAAGAATTGAAAATACCATACCACAGTGATATACGCACACCCACATTTATAGCAGCACAGTTTGTAATAGCTGAATCTTGGAAACAACCTAAATGCCCATCAACTGAGGAACAGATAAAAAATGTTTATTTTAATGTAACAGAGTATTACGTGGCCATAAAGAAGGATAAATTTGAGACATTTCTAGGTAAATGGATGCATTTTGAGGCCATACACTCAAGTGAAACAAATCAGACTCACATGTCTAAATATCACATTATCTCCCTGGTGTGAGAAACTGAAAAAGGAAATAATGAACAAAATGCACAATAGCTATTGTGAAATGGGAAGAAATTGTTCAAAAAGGAAGAAGAACTAGGGCAGGGGAAGGGGAAAAGAAGGAAGGGAAAAGGGAAAAATGATTAAAAAAAGATAAAATGGAAACAAAGGCTTTGTAAATAAGGAGAGGAAGATGAGTTGAAAGGAGGAGAGGGAGTTGGGAAGGACAGCGAAGTCATAGTACACACAGGTAAAATTCCCTACGATGAATATGATCATTACACATATCTAATACATAATATATATATATATATATATATAGCCATTGTCTTGGGATCCTCCTGTGATATGACCAAGAACTAAGGCAAATTGTCTGTTGTGGTTTGACATATATAAGAAGGCTATCAAGTTGGCCTGAACCAATTTTTTAAGAAAGACTTGAGCCAAGTAGTTATACCAAAGTCAAGAGCTTACGCATGAATTTGGACTGGTAGGGTGGTATTTTGGGCTGAAGAGCAGAGATTTGCAGTAGGGTTTAAGCATAACTGAAAAGTTGTTTTTTTCTTCCTGGCTTTTGCGAAGTTATACGGGACCAATTAATTGCCTAGCATGAACCAATACCCAATTTGGGCAACCTGTAAACTGACCGAAAACATTTCCCATCTGGTAACCTAAAAAGGTTTCTGGATTCCAATGTGATGGAAAGGATTTTATCACATGTACTTCAAATGATAAACTTTATTTTACTTTTCAAAAAAGTTTGCTGGGACAAAAGTTGTAATTCTTTCAATTATGCCAGTAAAGAATCAATTGTCATTAGTGGCTAAAAATTGTTTTGAAACTTAGCAGACCCTGGGGGGGATGTTTGTTCTGACACCCTCTGAGGAGGTTCCAGATGGAGACAGAGCCAGGCTTGCCTGTCCTCCGTGCCACTGCTCTGCTGTCCATGCAGAGCCCATCTGCTTCGATCATGGCTCCTTTTGTGCGGCTGGCACTGCCACGGGGAAGACAGGAGCCTCATCTAACCTCTGTGTCTCCCAGTGGGAGGGGTGGAGGAGGTGGAGTGTCTTAGTTACTTTTCACTAGTCACTGAGACAAAATACCTGATGCCCAAAGTTGGGAAAGGAAAGGTTCATTTCTTACATTTTTGGGGGTTTCAGTCCATACTCAGTTGGCTCCAAGGTAGGGTGGCATGGCGGGTCACAGTTCATGGTGGCTGCAAACAGCAAAGCGGAAACCGGCAAGAGAGAGACACGCCTTCTTCCTGCCATTACATCACATCCTGGCTCCACCCCCTGGGAGGGTGTAGCACTGACACCACCAATCCAAACACTAGACAATGAACCAATCACAAATGCACAATGCAAATACATAAGGCCTGGGGGCCACCGACATAAACCATGACATGGAGGGAGTCATTTAATCACTCAGTATATTTCTCCTTTAATTTATTTCACATTTAAAATGAGTTACAGGTCGCAGTGCTAAATTATCCTGGAAATTTAAAGTGAGCAAGAATTAAAAACCTTGCTGAAGTAAAAGACAAACATGCCTACTTCCCTCTTATTGTCTATCACAGAAAGAGAGAGAGGGTGAGGGAGAGGGAGAGGGAGGGAGGGGGAGAGACGGACAAAGAGACAGAGAGACAGAGAGAGAGCATGGGAGGCAGACAGAGAGACAGAGCAAAACTGAGAAACCTGGCCTCCAGAACAAAGAGCTGGATGTCTCCTGGGCAGCCTCACAATCTCAGGGAAAGTGGCTTTCTGGAGGGGCGTAGCTTTACAAGCAGGCGTAGGACGCGCAGGGACACTGGGAAGGTGGTCTCGGGGCAGGATGGAGACCTGTTCTGCAGGTGTGGCCCTCAGTCCCCATCCTGGTTCTTACTGGACTGTCACCCGATCCCTGTTTATCTACATCCAGGAGGAGGTAATTCCTAAAGGAACACCTGCATCGGGAGGAAACTTCTAAGGATCTACGAATGAAAAGTGGTCGGGTAGGAAACAGGCAGAGGGCTGGTGGCTTCTGGGTTAGGGCCTGCGTACTAGTGAGACTAACGCTGGACTCGGAGGAGGGAAAGGGCAGGCGGGCCGAGGGGAGAGAGCCCGAGGGCCAGTGTGGCGGTTCTCTTCAAGGCCAGCAGCCTGCTGCTCAGGACTGTCCTTGGGCATATCACAGTCAGGTGTCCAGTTGTGCCTGGGACCACAGCCCTGGTGCAGCCCCACGGGGAGGTCACCTGGGACAGTTTCCTCTTCTGCTTGCACGAATCATTAAGGCATCATATAAAACTCTGATCTCTTTTTATTTTCATTCTTTGACGATTCATCAAATCGTCACTGACACCTCCCTTTGCTAGACAGCTGTGGATGAATCCACAACCCGTGTTTCACTTTTTTTGGAACAGGAATCGAACTCACGCCTTCGCACTTGCCAGGCAGGTGCTGTGCTTGCTGAGATGTACCCCCAGTGAGCTTGCAATCTGTTTTTCTAGAGAACCAGTGGTTTATTTGGAGGTCAGAGGGCCAAGTTTAGAACACACCGGAGGTTACCTAGCCCAACACGAGCAGCAGAGGTCAAATGTGTTGTCCAGAGGGGAAAAGCTGCTCACGCAGGCTTGTTAGCAAAGCGTGCCGTCAGGCAGTGCGAAGTGATTTAACCTCTTTCCAGGTATCAGTCACAACAAATCTTACCTTTCCTGCTTTTTGAAAAATATGAGAATATTTACTTTGTAATCAAATTTTAGACTTTGATACATTTATTGAAATATGACTAATTCCCTAAAAAACACAAAGCAAGAACTTCTTCCCTACTCTGTGCCTACTACACTGCAGTGTGGCACAGTGGTCACCCATCTTTCAGAGTTTTGTGTGATGTCTTTCCTTGCTTTTCTTTTTGTGGTTGTTTTGTTTTGTATCGAGACAGGGACCTCTTCTGCAATTCAGGCTGGCCTTGAACTCACTATGTACCCAGACTGACCTCAAACCCTGGCAATCCTCCTGCCTCAGCCTCTTGAGTTCTGGGATTATAGGCATGTACCACCATACCTGTCTTTTCTTATTTATTTTCTTATTTTATTTTATTTTATTTTATTTTATTTTATTTTATTTTATTGAGGATAAAACCAAAGAAAATAAAACAAAACAAAACCAATCAAAACACACCAGTTTAAGTGATACAAGACTTCAAAACAATATGAAATCACCAATAGTTACCATAATGGCTCTTGTCTTCAAAATAGCTGCAAATACCTTCAGACACAGTAAAAATCAAACAGAACAGAATAGAACCAATAAAAACAAAACAATGAATGCAATAAAGGACTTCAAAACAATACAATAATAAATCCAAAATGGCTACCATAATATATCCTGCTATCTTTGAAATAGCTGCTCCTGCCATTAGATATAACAAAATCAAACAAAACAAAACAGAACAAAACCCAACCCAACAAAACAATGAAAATGATACAGGACTTCAAAACAAGATAATAGGGAACTAACAATGGCTAGCAGCCTCAGAAGATCTCCCTTAGACGCTACACTGCGTACCACCATCCCCTGAATAGGTGACCAGCACATGGCGCTGGTTCTTTTTTTTTTTTTTAAGTGTAATTTTTTCAATGCATAGTTCAAGTTCTGCTGGTGGGAACAGGATACAGGTTTTTGATTAACTGCGTGTTTTTCTCTTTTTAGCGCCTTTTGAGTCTTTGATTGTCAGGATAACCTGCTACAATGACTTTTCACAAATAATCGCCGTGAATGCTATATTATCATTATGGAGGTTTCTGTTTCCATGACAGTTCCCTGTAAATGCGAGAAATAATTGTTTTCAGGGGCAATCCATAGCTGGACTCAGTGCATACTTCTCCCTCCAGTGATCCATGAGACTGGCAAAGAGGGGAGGTGCCTCTGCCTCTGGGAAATTAGGCTCACAAATGGTGGGTTATAAAAGAAGAATGAATGTGCTTTGGGCTTTGAAAAGATTCTGACCAAATTTGGTCTTCAAATATTCTCTTCACTAGCTTGCAGCTGGTCAGATATTGAATAAAAATATATCCCAAAGGAGACAGATGTCAATCTGTGTCATGGTTATTAGACTATATTTAAAATTCATAAAGTTTAAAAAGCACTATTTAATAGTTTGTCAGGTATTCACATTAATGTTACCAGTAAAATGACTGCAACATATAGAAATGAATTTTGTTATGGTTGTCATAGATCTTCTAATTTAATCTCTGCAAAATTGTGCAGCACAGAATTGAGGACAGTTTAATTGATTAAATATAAGTATATAACTGAAGTCAACCCTTAAAAATACAAAGGACAGTACTGAAACTTGGAAGGAGTGTGCTATCCCATTATTATTTCTCTTTTTTTTTTTTGTACCGGGGATTGAACTCACAACCTCGCGCTTGCAAAGCAGGCACTTAAGCCACCGAGCTAAATCCCCGGCCCAACCATTATTATTTCTCAAAATAACCTCCTCGTATCAAATTGCAATCACAGCATACTTAATTTCACAGAAGCAATAAAAGGCCTTCAGTAAGTTGGCCAGCTTAATAGGTTTGCTGTCACTTAAGCTCTGGTTTTTAAAATTCTACGTAGCCTTTTTCTACCTGCTATTTAGGTGGCATTTTAATTAGGAAAGACTGTTCATTTTAATTAGGAAAGCCTGGGGTTTAAAATTTGCTGATGATTCAACTGACCAAATACAAATCTTTTGTACACAAGAGTTGTTTGTTTTTTGAAAAATATTTGGGTGGTCAGTTATCTTACAAAAAATAGATACTGAATAATAGTGAGTCGCTGTGCGCCTGACAGCCCTGTGTATAAACAAGCACGAAGTTCGCACGCAGAATACTGTTTTAAACCACCCCGTTCACTTTAGACCCAGGACGCTAAGATGTTTTGAGGTGGGCAGTGGTGAGATTCTTTGGTATCAACTTTTCCTGAATGAAAACACAGTTTATTAGTGTTGTTTCAAGCTTACAACAAAAATCGCTACAATCACAAATGTGAGCGTTGACGCCGGGCCTGGAGCGGTGCTAACCGTTCAACGTACGCTGTGAATCTTCACGGAGCGCAGAGAAGGGTCGGCAGAGCCGCGGTCCTTGTGGGGAGGAGTTGAGTGACTTGCCCTGGGTCACACAGTTAGTAGTTCTCAGAGATGGGCTATGAGCCCAAGTAGGTTTAACCTCCGTCTGGAGTTCTGGTCATCACTACATATGTCATTGTACTGTCACTGGTGTTACTAAAGCATCACACCTATATTAATTTATGTTGGGAGTGGGATAATTTGCATCTAAGAGATACAGGCAGATTAATTTTTCTTCCCTGTAACGTGACTTAATGACTACTTGGCTTTATCTTTTATTAAATAAATGCCTTTTTAAAAAACCGATTTTCTTTGTATAAAACATCTCCATCTGTCTTCTGAGTTGGCCTAGCAAATGTCGGTTTATTTTGCTTACAAATTGCTGCAGAAGCTATTTTGGTTGTATTTTAAACACATTTCTCATGTTTATTAAAACTATTGATGCTTCTGTTCTTTAGTAAGTGTCTGCATAATTACTATAAAATGTATACGTTTGTACAATCTAATTTCAGGGAATAAATCCATCAGGTTTAGGAGCACACACAGATAATTTTCTTCCATAAACACAAGTGGAACAAATACAAACACAGATAAACAGTGAGAGCTTGTAAGCAGAACTTCTGAAGAACATGCTGAATAGTTTCCTGGCAAATTGGTTCTTTCTTTTGTCCCTGACTATTATGTTCTCAGTTTATTCCTAATCCTCTGAGGACTCTGCCTAACGGAAAGTAAGAGGCAAAAGAAAGGAAACAAAAATCACGAGTTAATGCAAAGGCATTGTATCCGACTTCTCTTTTAAGATTTTGAAAAGTGTAATTCTGGGTAAATCACATTATGTCTCTGTTCCTCAGTGTTTTTCTGAAAACTAGACTCGTGTTATTTACAACCTGACTGATCATAGGTTCTTGCTGTATCTTAAGACTATGGTGGGTTTGGATTCTGAAAATCGCAGGGGTTCTCCCCAGGATTAGAACCTGGGAGGGGAGGAGCTCACTGGTG
>PVJX010025181.1:0-27207 GCA_004027295.1 Dolichotis patagonum | reverse complement strand
GAAGCCCTTTATAACTTACACTGTCTTATTATGACTGATCTTATTTGAATCTGGTTTGTTAGATTGCTACTTTGTATTGACTGATTTTATTTAAATCTGTTATGATGGATAGCATCAAGTCTAAGTGTATAGGCAACTACACTGAAGATGACAAGATTCACTAAGATACCCACTCTGGTTTGATTATTACTTGCTTTTGGAGTCTTATAATAACTGCAATGCTTTGTTTTTATTAATGTTGTTATACACTGCTGAAACACCATGGTAACCATTGTAAATCACCCTGTATTGCGGTTTTATGTGACCTTTTTGCCTCATGCTTTTCTAGGAATTGTTTTGTTTTATCTTGCTTTGTTTTGTTTTTCCTGTTAATACAGAAATGATAGGTATACAGTGGAGACTCATGCATGTGTAGAGCTTATAAACAGTTTATGAGAACCAACTATATAACACAAGTTGAAATGAACAACTACTTTGAAGAAAAAGAGACACTACAATACCCAGTGCTGATTCCATAATGTCATGATGTGAAGTTCAGCAAAACTATCACTTTTTATTCAAAGTGATCTTAGCTTGCTTTGCCTTTTTAAAGTTCAACACACATTAATGTATGGACAGCTGTTTTGAGGAGAATGAGAGACACTATGACAGCCATTCTTGGCTTCCCTAATGTCTGGTCTTGAGACCTGAAATGCCCTCCTCATCCTGCTCAGGTCAATTCCATACTAGGTTGTTTCATGTGAATTCCCTGTAGGTGACAATCTGGACAACTATTTGGAACAAAACAAGAGTCAATATGATGGAGACTGAATATCTCCAATTGTCTAGTTTTGAAATTTTTGTCTCTTACATTGCTTTCTTGTGATCCGCTTTGCTCTGTTTTGTTGTGTTTAATTCTACCCTTTTGATATAATTGCATGTATATTTGCATGGTTAAGATGGATGACCATATTGCTGTTTTTGTCAGATTGTGGAGCAGAACTGTTAACAGTCTCACTGTTTGAATGTCTACTTTACATGTTTTAACTTTGTAATCTGAACAACTATTTCCAAGAAGTCAGTATGTAATTTGTTAAGCAATAATTTCTTAGGTTTTTTTGTTGCTGTTCTTTTCCTTTTTTCCTTGGAATACTGTATTGTTGCTACCTTTTATTCTGTTTTGTTTTGTTTTGTTTTGTTTTTTTCTCTTTAAATAAAATTATTTTAAAAGAAAGAAAGAAAGAAAGAAAGAAAGAAAGAAAGAAAGAAAGAAAGAAAGAAAGGACCTGGCAGCGAGGCAAGCCGTGCAAAAACTTCTGCTTCAGGTTGAACCCTCTGGAAAGCAAAGCTTGAATTGGGTATCAGCCCTCTGCCAAAATCATACTTGGTATAAATTCCCATACTGTGGTGGATGAGCATTCTTTCTTATCCAGTATTCACTGGAATATACTGTTACGCTTTGCTGTGTAATTCTAGATTAAGACCCTGCCTTTGCAAACTGTATCACTTTTTTGCTGTGGCTTTAAGACTGTCCTGCTTTCTGATGTACCCACAGTATCTTCTCCTTAATAGGTATTCTGAGGAATGGGTGGTGAATTAAAAGTTCTATATTTGAAATTATGAGTAAAACAATGATTCATCTGGAAATGAAAATTACATTTAATAGCAAATCAATTTCTCTAAGCAAAGAAAATTAATTTTCTCAAGCAAAATTTGGTATTGTTCATAGAATCTAAATGTTCCACTATGTGTAAGCTCTGCAATGTTCAAGAATCTTTAGTAGCTCTCCACATCCTAACGATTGTCCTTCTGATAAATTGATTATTAGCAGCATTTTAATAGCTCTTAGCAGAGATTCTGGTCTGCTTCTTTCAGTCTCAGAGATATGCCAGTGCTTTTAAATTTTGAATATATTAGAATTTTGTTTTCTTACACTGAACAAATATTGCTTATTAGGAATCTCTGGCATATAGGTCATTGCCATTAGGTAGAGTTATTGCACTGAAAATCTTCTCTTTCTATACCAGTAGATAATCACCCATCCCATTAACGCAAATTCCAAACTCTATCATATGACTGAGCCAGCACAGTTAGCTTTTAATCCTTGTGACATACCGCTTGGATTTCATACATAGAGGTCCAATTACATGATTACAATTTTTAGAGTATACACAGGACAGTTATATGATAAAAAGAAATTAAAATTGTAATAGCTCTCAACTTACTATATTTTCTTACTGCCACTTGGTAGCTTTCACCTGTGGTTCACTTAATTTGTTAAGCATTTTTCTGCTAACTTTAGGAAAATGTCCATTTCCTTGCATATTTAATTAAGAGGAAAATGTTGAGAAGCATGATGAATGCATTAGAAAGGGTTTCATTCCATTGCCTGAGAAACCAAAGTCCTGCCTTACACTCCACTATGACATATGCACTTCGAAAATTTTAATGTCTTTTCTAACACTCAGATATTTTATTTGCTTATATAAAATATAAAGGTAGAATTTAAGGATCCTGGTTTTAAGCATTAGTGCTAACAGACATAGCAGTAACTATGAAATTAAATATTAAGCAGGTAGTATACACGGGTTATATGCACAATTTCATAAACTGTCCCAATTGGCAGACAGCAGTAGTTGTTTGAATCACTATGACTTTTTACTTTCCCAACTCTTAGTGCTGTCTTCAGGGGATGTAATCAGCAATGGAGTGAATGCTGCTGCCTTGTGCCATCAACAAAAAGGCAGCCTTCTAGAAACATGATGCTGTGTCTTTACCCAACTTACACCCTGAGTCTAACACAACGCAGCCTCGGCCTCCTCCCCAGAATGAAAATGGCCACCAATGTTAAATGTTTTGAGTTGGTTCAGGACATCTAGGCAACTATAGCATTGTAGAACACAAAAAGGAACTTCAGAAAGGGGAAAAATGATAAGTGTGTGTGAAGTAAGCAAGGGTATTGGCGAGGGCACGTGAGAATGCATTTTCGCTACAATAATTTTTAAAAATTTAAATTTTAACCATGGTTTTGATCACTCTGGGTTTACATAATCTTGCATATACAAATTGACAATAATCTGTGTGTAGTTATACATTTGTATTCATTCAGAATATTATTTAGTCTTTTATCTGCCCTCAGGAAAATTATCTCAAGCATTGTAGATGTTTTCATAGAAAACCAATATTGTCACCTTTTATACATAATTTTCCTGGCTCTAAGGAGGTTTGACATAATGATGATCATGGAGCAAGCCCTCCCATCACTTATTTTCAATTTCCATTGGACTACATATAACTTTTGAAAATTATTCCAAGAAAATAATGTCTTCCATCACTAAGAAACAAAACAAATATGCATCCTAGAAGTATTTATAATGGTCAAAAATGGAACCAGTATAAAACTTCAATCATAGGATCCAGAAAACCATGTCAGCCGGGTGTGGTGCTGCAAACCCGTAATCTCAGCATCAGAAGGCTGAGGCAGGAGGATCCTTATGAGTTCCAGAAAAGCCTGATTTATATAGTGAGTTCAAGGTCAGCCTGAACTGCATAGTGAGACCCTGACTCAAAAAAAGTAAATATAAATAGATAGAAAATCATGTCATCTGCATGCTATGGTATATATCACAGAGATTAAATGAAATGACAACTATAGTATAATAACTTCTCAGAAGCAGCATATATTTTGTTGTCTATACTGAAATGACACATTCATCAAAAGAAGCTATGTGTATACATGGGAACTAGAAATGGGCAGGAAACACACAGAGATGAAGTGGTGAATTCTTGGAAAGGGAATTTTTTTAATTTTAGAAAATTTCTGCAGTTGCTATGCTGAAAGTTTTACTTGTTAATACATTTTGAGGTTTCCATGTAACCACATTTTCCCTCACCAACTGTTGATCATAATGGGCTGTAATTAATGTACGGTTTTATCCAATTTAGCCTTTGGTGTTGAACTCAGGCAGCATTCATGGGCTGTTAAGTTTTATGACTCTTTAATGACAGAACAGCTTCTTAAAGCCTAACTGACCTCCAAATAGCTAAAAGATTTGTTTAGATTATCTGGTATTGAAGAATAAATAAGACAATTCATTCACTCAATAAGGGAATTTATTTGGGTACATAAACCATGTAAATGCGAATCATCTACATGGTATTTGTTCTCTGTCACTCAGATGGAACAGGAGCTAAATGTCTTACAATAACTTGACAAATAAGTACATGATTAATTGGACTCTGTTTTGCTTTAGTCACAAAATTCTAATTGGATTCAGCTTATTCAATTTTAGCTCAATTAAACTTAATGTTTTTATATTCCCTGACATTGGAGTTATTCAAAAACTACCTCGTATATAAATATTATAAATTGTTCCAACACTTCAGGTCTATGCTCAAGGATAAAGAATATTATTATTAGGATGATTTTAACAGCATAGAAAATAACATTATTTGTAGTAGGCACAATAATACCGATAGAAAGGTGGCTGTATCTTAACCCCTGGAACCTGTAAATATTTTACTTTGCTTGGCACAAGAGAAATGTAGGCATTGAATAAAAAGTCTTGAGATTGAGAAACTCTCCTGTGTTATTTGAGTGGACTAAATGTACAAAACACTAAATGTGCAAAACCTGTGCTTATGAAAGGGAAGCAGAGGAGTCTTTGGGATCTGAGAACAGAAGCATAAGGCAGAGGAGAGAGATTTTAAGATACTAAGGTGGTGACTTAGGAAACAGAAGAAAGGCCTGCAGAAACACAGTAAGTGCACCTTGTGGAGGTAGATAAGGCAGGAGACTGGATTCTCCTGGGAACTGCTACAAGGAACCCGACCTTGCTGATAATTTAAGTGCAATGAGACACATTTGTGACTTCTGTGTTCTAGAACTCTAAGATAATAAATTTGTTTTAAGTTACTAAACTGCTCTTTGTTATGGTAGCACTAAGAACCAAATAGAATGTGTTTGATACTGTATTCCTGAAAAGTTCATGCAATGTAAGCTTGGATACTCAAATGATACTTAATAAGAATGCTGAAGGAAATTCACGATCTCAAGACAGATTATGAATGATCCAAATTTGAAGAAGAGACTCTAACCATTGCAAGGAAGACATCCAATACTGATAGGTTACATATACTTCCATTGTTCATGGCCACATTTTGGTATCTGTGGCCCAGGTAATCTTAAAATACATCAAGTAAAGCAATGAATGCTGCATAGACAGAAGAGGAGAGTGCCAGATTCTGGATCTTTTAAAGGCCTGGAGTGGAAGGTGAATGTTTCAGAACTTGACAAGTCAAAGGGTGGTGGTGGTGGTGGCAGTGTCTAGTTTTATTTGGTAATATGTTGCATATGGACAAATTACTTGTATTTATTTCATTAGAAACTACTATTTCTTATGCTTAGAAAGACTTGTCTGTGTTTGCTTCTAGATCTTGAAGTTCTCCTGTGGCAGCTAAATCTCTAAGGACCAAAACATCAGGATAAATGGTGTTCTGATAACAATGATGCCATTTAGGAACTCAGTAGCTTACCAAAGTAAAGGACCAGATCCGTGCTGTGAGCAGAAGTGCTGATTAGGAAACATAGGTGCCTCTTTCTAGAAGTTAGAATAAACTTGTTTTTTAAGGTAGCCTGGAGACATTTTCAACCTCTGACCTCTACCATTACTCTCAAAGTGAATGAAATAAAAATTTTCCCATAGCTCTCTAATTCTTTCCCACACTGTAGCAAAGGCCAAAGTTAACTGCCACGCTAAGTAATTTCATGAAAATAGTCTTTGCTTATTGTAGAGGAAGCAGCTTCCAATCTGTGCTTTCGCTGCACTCCAAAAGAAAATCCAATGAGAAGGCTCTGAGAACATTCAGCGAATATTTTTATATTCTGAATGTTTATATGGAGTGTCTATTTTATGCACAAAGAACCCAGCATGTAGAGTCAAAATACGAATTAGTAAAAGTGGCAAGTAAACTAAACACAGTTGAAAAACAATACAATATTTAGTTATTTCAGCAAATCTGTTTTCCCTACTGCATTTTCATTTACTAATTGGGTTATTAAACACATATCTGCAGCTTCTACTGAGCTAAAATTGATCATTTTCATAACACATTTTTTTCCAAGAAGACAAAGGAAACATGGAATGTCTAATTATTCCTGAGAACTTCTCTTTTACTGGCAAAAGTTTAATAATGCCCTGTGTGTCATGTCTAAGTCAGTCACAGGCAAATGAGGAATTCTCGACCCAGATCACTTGATAAATGTGTGGTATGAGCTAAGCCAGTGGTTGCGGACAGGAGCAAGGACTTAGAGAATGATATGACAGAGACGTAGTTAGAGACCGTTGCGGAGACATAGGGCAGGTTCACTCTCATGTCCTAATCCAGCAATCGCTAAAAGCACGGTGCACACTCTTCCTTACCCCCTTGCTCCCTGTCTTATCAATCCCCAAAGCAGATGCACCATCCAATCTAGGACGCTTCTACCATAGCACCCCAAAGAATAAATTACAGATAACAAATGGATAACTAAAGTAGGGCAAAGTTTGCAATATCTGTTTTCATTATATATTGGTTTTCTTTATGACTTTATAACTTTGGGTCACACTCCAGCTCAGCATTGCATGTAAAGAAATTAGTCAATTATGGAGTGTCAGTCAAAATAAAAAAAATTTGGATTGTCTTTAAAAAATATTTGTAACGCAAAAGTTGTTAGTCTTAATTATAGCTAACCTAACTCATCCTCCTTCAAGACTGAGAACACCTTTAAGATAGAGATTAACAGAGACACTGAGCTACCAGTTTCTGCCCTCTGGGATCCGTGCCTTGAAGTCTCCAGCCATAGCCTTAAAGCTGCAGTAACTTTGGATTCCAGAACAGCCTCTACACATGGAGACTGCCCCTGAAGCAGACACAGTCATCTCAGGGGAACCGAATCTCCCCGCAAACCAGAAAAATTTCTTTGGAGCTATGAAAACAGGACTGAAATACTGATCATTGAAATGCAAGCCCACCTCGGCAGCATCCGAGGACCCTCTGACTTTTCCTTTATTAAGGGACAAGTCTGATCTTTGTCAAAAGTGTGTTCCCCTTGGCTCTTCAAACTGAGGTCTCTCTCCACTTTCTTTAACCTTCCAGTTAAAGCTTCTATCTCTAAATGTGCACTATTGCCTAAATTTTAATTTCCATTGCCACAGAAGCAAGGCCCCATGCTAGCCAGTGACAACCAAACAAAGTGTAGAAGCTGTCTACTTTCTCTTACAAATTCTGCGTCTATCATAAACCCATTCATTTCTTTATGCAGATGAAGATTTATTGCCCTAAAGTTGGCTACTGATAAAGATTAATGGTGATTACAATCTTCATTCTAACTTAGTGTACTTTAACTTCTCTTAGTATAACTTTATATCCAGTTGACTGAAGTATACTTTATATACAATGTAAGGCACTCATTTTAAGGGTGCAGTTTGATGAGTTTTGATAAATACATACAATCACGTACCTATCATCACAACAAAGATGTTCCCTGCCCAATAATATCCAATTCCTTTGCAATCAGTTAGTCTCTAGTCACACTATTCAAGATGAGTATGTTTACTATTCATTACTGCAAATGACAATTAATTTTGCAGAATGCCACTTAAATGAAATCAGGAAGTATGGTATGTTTATGTTTGGTTTCTTTCGTGCACAATAATGACATTGAGATTCATCGACGTGGCTGTGTGAGTTGATATTTCATTTCTTTTTCATTACTGAGTAGCATTCTATGGTCTGGGTGGGCCATAGTTTGTTTATACATTGGTCAAAGGATATTTGGGGTGATTGCACATTTTAACTGTTGTAAATAATGCTGATATGAATATTAACATACAGGTGTTTGTGTATATCTTTTTATTTCTCTTACACATATGCCTATAAATGTTTGCTTTACTAGGTAAGAAATTTTCCAATTTTTTTTCCAAAAAGGATGTATTATTTTGTAATCATAGTAGCAAGCAATAAGAGTTCTAAGTTGTTCCACATTCTTACAATATTTATCATCATAATTCTTGTTCTCTTTAGATGCTCTGATGTCTTGTGTGAGTTTGATCGGCGTTCCTTGTTGACTAATGATGTTTTATATTCCTGTTGTACATTTGCAGATAAACTTGATGAAGAACATACAAAGACTGGAAATTGCACAAGTTGAGGTAGATGAAATTTGGGAGAGCATAATGCTTGAAAAGAGAACTAGGTGAATAAGGATTCCTGAAATCCTGAAAGAATCTCCCTTGAGTCTGTTGCTGTGCCACAAGTTTGCATATATGAGGTAAAATTCCATGAGGTCAGACAGTGAACAACTGGGGAGCACATGCCTAGGAAGCTTGATTCAGAAATGCTACAGGAAAAGAAATATCACTGTGATCTTAGGATGTTAACTATGAACTCCCACAAAAGGAGCATCTTAGTCCTACTATGATCACAGTCATGGAGTAATGGTTAAAATCCAGCACTGAATGAAATCAAGACATTCTGCAAATAAGTTAGGCGCTTGCCAGAGCAAACATGCCTGTCAAAATTCTAATGTTAATACAAAAATTCTTAGCATTCAAAAATAAATCTTAAAGTATCCATTTTGCAATCAAAACTTAATAGGTTGGTCGAGAAACAGGAAAGTGGAAATTCATAACTATGAAAACGTCAGTAAACAAAAACAGAAATTGAAGTATCACTGTGGTGTTCTGTAAATCAGGACTACTAAGAAGGAGTGAGAGTGGAGAAGTTTTTAAGAGTTTTGTAAACTGAGTTGCCAGTTACAAGTACAGTCTTGTATCAGTTTGAAGACGTATTATATTTGTAGAGGTCATTTAGCGTTTATTTTACTTGTTACCCTTTCTTCCTATTACTATCTAAAAAGAAAGACATTGAATTTTACAAGCAAAACACCTTAAAATATTGTAGTGACCAGGAAGAAATGCAAATCTAGGAAGCCTGTTTAGAATAACTATTTTTGCTACTATCTGACAGTGGTTTGAGTTTCAATATCATCATTCTCATTGATTTCATAAATGATTACATTCTGAGCTCTTATGGTAGTAAACTTACATGCATTTTCTTATTTTGATGAAGAGGTTAATGTGAGACATAAAAGGGCAAACACTCTTCAATATATGTTAGTGTCATTTTCATTAGAAAGGAAGAAAAGTCAGAGAGTTTATAGCATGCCTAACACAGAGAAAACATTTAGTTAATACATGGTGAACTGATTTTAATTCAATGGATTTAATTATGACTCTAATGCTAGGTAGAAAATAGATGTACTGTAGTTATGTTTTGGTTAAAAATGTGAACTTTCCAGGAAATTCCATAGCTTAGTTTGTAATGCCACAGTAGCTTAACATACTGTCCACATGCTGGAATATGTTTGTACATATAAATATGTGCATTTGATACAATTTTGAAAAGGAAGCACATTTTAAAAAACTAATCACAAGGTCACTGGAGAAGGAAAGAAAAATTAATGTGGGGTTAAAACCTGAGTGCTAGTATAACATACATTATGTACATTTAGCTTATAAAATCATATGCAATTTGCATTTCTGTTTTTGTTCCTTTTTTAGGTTTTCTTAATATTAATATGATTTCCTTAGTCACTCGTTGCAGGAAACTCGCATCTGCATACCAATTTTTGGAGAATTCACAGTTTTGGCATTTAAATTCTAAAGGAAATGTACCTGTTTCCAATATGGTAATGGTTTGTGAATCTCTATACTTTGTTAGAGGGTTCAAAAAGATAATGCAGCTCATTTTCTATTACACAAAAAACATATTCACCATTAGAAAAGCTCCAAACAATCAATAGAATCTTGAAGAAAGAGATACTTTGCACTATTCTCATTCCCATTTTATTGAACCTTATCCCTACAAATGCCAGGCAAGTGAAATAACATGTTACCTACTTTGACAAACATTTAGTTTACAACTACTAGGATGACTGATTTGTTAATGACTTTTAAATAAACTTTATTGCCTTGCCTTTAAAATATATATTCTGAAACTACAAATTCATTATCACAGGATCTGATGTTATTATTGGCAGAAGAATATGGTATTCTTCAATTGCAATATTTCTCTTAATGTATATTTAGTATTAATCAAGTTTCAGATTCTCATTTAAAAATGTATACATAACCAGATGTTTTGCCCTTAAATTTATTAAAGGTTATGTATGTCTGCATTAGTATGCAAATGTATATTAGAGAGAGAGAGAGAAACAGAGATAGACAGAGACAGAGACAGAGAGACAGAGAGACAGAAGAGACTCTGAAGGGATCACTGCACAGATAGGTTTTAGATTTTTATGAGTCTGACTTTCATTCATTGAGATATAATTTATTTTGGAAGTTGAGAGGCCCAAGTTAGTTTGTCCATTCACTTGTACATTTGGTCAACATTTCACTTACTTATGAAACATTTATTGCATTCATTAAGCATTGCTGCAGTGTCTTTTTTGTGCCAGGAACACATAAATTCACTGCAGATCCAAAGATGATGAAACAAGCTCTTCTGTTTAAGACCCTCCTAATGTGGTAAGGGGGGGCAGAAAAGTCAGGAAGTTATCACAGAGTGTCATAGAATAAGAAAGAAACATTTCTTAATTCATTTTTGCAGCCAAGCAGCAGGGTACTAAATGCTGACATTTTTGGATTTGAGCCGTCTTGGGTTCTCACTTCCTGCATATGTAAAATGGAGAAAGTGTTTTAACCTTAAGGTGCTGTGGTGAAGATGTAGAGATAATTGGTGAAAGTACTTTAGCAATTTTAAGCAGCTCAGACATGCGGAGAGTATTGGCTGTTATGATAACTGCACTTCTGTGAACAGAAAGCCTGCAGGAAAAGTTCCAACTATAACAGCTACTCCTCAAAAACTTGAAACTCAATAAACAGTGTCAAAAGCAAATGTACCCAAGCTGTGCTTCTTTCCTGCATTTACACCCTGGGTTACTGTTTAGATAGGGCATTCCAACCCTGAAAATTATTTCACTTGATACATTAAGTCACTAAACTCCTCCTATTTGTACAGAGAACTTAACCCACAAGACATTATGCTGTAATTTAGGAAGCCAACTTTCTGTCTAAGTCTTCACATTGTACCTTCCAATTTGGTTAGTTGTCAATTTCTGTGCATTTTTTATTCAGTAAAGAATATATACTATGACTCAGTTTTGTTTTTAACACGTGTGCTCTTTCTGTTATACTTTTCCTTATACTCCTTTATCCATACGGGCTGAAATTTTATCAGGCTCTGTATATGCAACTCCCCGGGAAATGTGTTATCAGCATGAAGTCTACAATACTTCATTTCACGCAGACATGTATTCAGATATTTTTTCCTTACCATCAAAGTAGGGAGACCCCGTTATTCAGTACTCTTCAGCTACTATTTCAGAAAATGAAAAACAATAGTTTTAAACACAAAATAACACATTTCTCAATGTTGGAGATGAACTTCACATACCTTATTCTCTTTCTTTAGAAACTAATACCCACGCTGCACCTATTCTTCAAGGATATAAAAACAATATTATAAAATCAAAAATTTGGGATGGATATTTCAAATTGGACATTGAGTTTTATCATTTCTGATGAATGTGATCCATGCCCCCTAAAAATCTGAATATTGTAGGTGAACAAACACAGTTCCATTTTCTCCATTATGGCTTCATCTTTGATCTCCTATTCAAAAGGAAAGAGAAATGAAAAGAGTAGGAAAGAGAGCAATAGGTTCTACTATAATCCCCTCATAATTTATTTTTATGGCTGATGTTGGGAGAAAAGTTAAATGAAAATTAAGATTATTCATTGTCTAAAAGTAATATTAGTAAAGAATGTTTCAATGTCATGAGATAAAAAAGATAACTTTAATATCAACTTGTTGTCTGCATATATTTGTCAGCGCAGATGAAATATTGCTTGGAGACTTGAAATTCGCAATATTGCAGTATTCAAAGCTCTTCATTAAGTCTGAAACAGAGTATGCATGATTCGTGATATGTTTTTGCCTAAGGTAGTTTCTCCAGAAACCATGAAACGAAACAAAATCATGGCCAGACTCCTCAAACAGGTCTACTATGTTCCATTTAGTCTTTCCCATTTAGTCCATTCAGTGATCCCTAAGCAGACTTTCAAGTTCCAAAGCACGCTTACTGAATTATTTTAACATTGGCACAAATTAATATTAATAACGATGAGTTAGTGTGTGTTTTATTAGTAGATGCTTGCATTTCACTTATTGAAAATGCCCAGTGCCATTCGGAGCAGGAGAATAAACCATTACGACATCACCAAAAATGAGAATAAGAGAGTGCCAAATGTTTAGGATCACTTAGAAAATTCTCTGTTGGGTTTCCTCTCTTTTCACATATCTCTGATCTTCTACATTAGCTAGATAGAACTTTCTGAGTCTTGGCATTGTCAGGGATTATTTAAGGCAGATGTGCTGAGAGGTCTCTGAAATCTGAATCTGACACATCGGATCTGAATTTTGTCTCTCTCCCTGCATCTCCTTACTTCCGTTTCTTCACCTCTAGGATGGAGATGGCCTCATGTACCCTGCATCACAATGAAAATAAAATGAGCTTATGCATAGGTTAGAATCTCACCAATATTGGGCTATCTATTTAGAGAGAAAGTAAACATTGAGTTTAATCAAATATAATCAATTAATTAAATTGACAGCATTACTTTTTTCTTTCTTTTAATCTGTTTTCTTTTTACATTACAGCAATTTATTTTGCTTCAAATCAGAGTTGGAAAGGATCTCAAAAGTCACACGGCTTAATCCTTACTTGAAATAAATGTCACAGCACCAATCTCTCAGACTAATAGCAGATTATAATCAGCAAAGATACCCGTAGTTATAAGGAGGCCACTGCTTCCTTAGGTATTTGAATCCATTGTGAAATAACTCCTGTTAGGAATGATTGATATGTATTCTGTCCATTCAATAAATATTTGTTCACCACCTACTCTACACCAGCGATAAGGATATAAGAGGGGGGTAGAGAACAGTTTCATTTTCTTTCTTGCTTGCTTGCTTGCTTGATTTTCTTTTTTGTCTTTTTTTTCCTACTGGGAATCAAACCCAGAACGTTGCCCTTTCCAGGCAGGCACATGTACTATATCCCCAGCCCAACAGTTGCATTTCCAAGCTTGCTTGCAGATGAAGGTGACAGACATAAAACAGCCCCTTACATGAGTGAGATGCATGCAATGATAGACAGCCAGAGGGATGGTGCAAGTACAGAAACAGGGTGGTAGCATGACCTTCAAGAAGGGTAGAAAGACAGCAAGAGGCCTTGTGTAACGGAGAAGTAAATAAGTTCTCGTGGTGGAGGATAAGTAAGTAGGCGCCCGTTTTCAAAGATCTGTAGCATAGACAAAGACAAGAGGTGAGAGAGGACGTAGCCCATGTGGGAAACGAGTGCTCATGACTGGAAAATGAAGATACGGAGTCTGATAAGGAAAAATGTCTGCAGAAGCCCACATGTGAAACGAGAATGCTGGCTGCACAAAACACTTGGGGCTTTCTTTAGAGAACAGAGGATCATCACATCATCTGAGTGCTTCAAGCAGAAGAATAAGAATGATTCAGTTTGTGAAGCAAGTAAAAGTGTGTTCCGCTGCTGTTTTTGCCAGGACTGGTTAACAAAGTTAGTTTCTATTGGAATCAAATTAGATATGGATTTGATCTCCTTTTGCCTCTTGTTAGGTTGGTTAAAAAATAATATTGTTTGTGCTTTAGGCATTCCTGCTTTTTTCAGTTTTCACAGATTCCCTTTTTTTTTTAAACAGAGTGATTCCAGTGTGATATTTTACTCTTTTTTATTGTGTTTATAATATAAAATGTATCTCACTAGCTGTTACTAAAATATGTTTTTCATAAAACCAAAGATCCACATAGTTTAAAATCTGAAACCATAACTCTAAAATCTTTAAAAAGGAGCAACTTCATTTGTATGTGAATGGACCCTAAGCACGCAATAACTCATCTGTGAATTAATTCCCTGATAGATTCCTAGCTAAATATGTTGCTAGGAAGTAGTGTTCAATTGCAGGAAGCAGGCCATTGTGGGTCTGCCTTCCCAGGGTACATGTTTCTCTCTGCCTGGTTCTTCCTCCACTTTCTGTTTCCTGGCTGCCATGAGTTGACCAAATTTCCTTTGTCAGGGCTTTCTCCAAGCCCTTCTATTATGCTATTTCTGCCGTTAAGCCAACCAACCATAGACTGAACCTTCTGAAACCATGATTCGAAGTAAACTTTTTTGTTTTTATATTTTGTGTATGTCAGGTACTATACTTTGTTCCTGCAATGAAAAAGTGAGCACACAAGAGCTGCATTTTCCATGAGGCAGGCAAGAAAATTCATACTAAGAAGGTGACAGGTCAGTAATGATCTGAAAGGCATTAGATCCTTCTCCATGAAGCTGTTAAAGCTAAGAGTCTTTTGATCTGAGAAAAAAGCAAGGCTAGAATTTTGGAGGGGAGGTAGGAGATTGCTTTCTGTTCAATGAACAGCAAGGATGCTGGTTGAAGGATACACTGATGGATAGTAGTTTGGGCCATATGTCTCAAATTTCCGTATCTCTGGGCCTTCTTCTGGTCTTTCCTTGTTTTGGCTCTAACCCTATCAATACTACAGAGTCATAACTGCATTCACTTAATAATAGTATGTCACTTGATTTTATTATTTCCTTTCCTTGTCCTTTGTTTTTCTATAAAAATTTAAAATCAAATGACCAATTTTCTTAAAAATACTGTTGAATTATTATTTAGTATTCAGTTTAAGCTGTAGAACCATTTGCAATGAATATCCATATGGTAACGAATCATCTTTACATGAATGTGATATGTATCTCTGATTATTTACCTCTTCTTCATCCATTTCATTACTATTTTACAATTTTCTGTCTATAAGACATAGTCAGCTCTTAATAGATTTACCTAAGGACTATTCTATCTCCTATTAATGCCATAGAGACTACCTTTTAAAATATTTTCTTTAAATTTGTTTCAATTGTATATCTATCCAATCAAAGCTATCTTAGTGGTTATGAGTTTAGTCTCTTGGGATAGCCTGTTTGAATTTGAGTGCTGGCTATACCACTATAATGTTATCAACATTTTTAAATTACTGAACTTTTCTTTGTCTCAATTTTTGCATAGGTAAAATATGAATGTTACCTGTTAGGTTGTAATTATTGTAGAATTTACGTATATAAAGTGCTTATAATGGCACCTAATGCAGAGTAACTACTGTATAAATATGTTCATGTTTCTTAATGTTAATAAGTTACACTCAAACCACTTAAAACCTCTTTAGTAAACTCCAATTATTTCTTATAATTTTAGGTAATTCTTTTTGCAGAAAGCAAGATGAAGTCATCTTCAAATAATGACAGTTTTGTTTCATTTCT
The DNA here is from genome assembly GCA_004027295.1 of Dolichotis patagonum. Taxonomy (NCBI): domain Eukaryota; kingdom Metazoa; phylum Chordata; class Mammalia; order Rodentia; family Caviidae; genus Dolichotis; species Dolichotis patagonum. Next base: position 11,771 of record PVJX010025181.1, on the reverse strand, counting down.
GGTTCTTACACTTTATGTTCTCATTCTACTGCTTAGGTCCTACAATATAAACTCTAATAAAATGAAAGTGGTATGTGTCTTCGTCTCCTTTCAGATTACAAGGAGAGTACTTTAAGTGTTGTATCATTAGTCATGATGCTTAGGACAGCTTTTTAATACATAGCCAGTTTCCTAATTAAGTAAGTTCTATCTATATGTTCCCCCCAAAACCCAGTTAACTAAAAATTAGAATGGCATGCACCAATCTATTTTCATGAACCAGAGTAAAATTTTTAGATGGGTTTTAGATTATCAATCTATCAATGAAAAACGCACCTATAATTTAAAGGAGAGGTTTATTTAGCTCACAGTTTCAAGGACCCACACCATGATCAACTAACTCCAATGCAGAAAAAGCATTGTGGAGGGGTGGTGGATACAAACTGCTCACCCTGTGGCCTAGAAAGAAAGCAGATAAAGAAAGGGAGTGACATGGGATAAGAATAAACTCTTCCAAGTCAAACCCCCAGTGACCCAGCTCCAATAAGGCCCCACCTCCTTACAGCACGTTCAGTTAGGAACACATCATTGGCTGAGTCTAACAATGGCAGAATTCAGCCACCATTCTAAAGTCACATCTCTGAACCTATGAGTGGAGCATATTAGACCCAAACCATAACAGAGATGATAGCTAGTAAAGGCAGCAGAAGGCTCTCATCATATTCCCCTTTTGGACGAGTCTCCTATGTGGTGTTTGAGTGAGAATACACTTGGAGCTACTCAGCGGCACTGCATTACGAATTACTAACATCCTCTGGTGGCCAATCTTTTCACTACATTTCTGTGTAAACTAACAACTCATAATAATGGCTCTGCCTAGAACTAAATGCCATGAATAGGAAAAATAAGATCGAGGAGCATCATATTAAGGAAAGTTTATGCTAGGGAAGTCGCTGCTATGCTTCCTTGAAATTTTAATTTTCCAATTAGATTCTGAATTTTAACAACTGTTTACCTTTAAGAAAATAACACAATTATGTTCAGAGCAGTTATTTTACCAGACAATAAAACTACAGGAGTCTAGAAAATTCTCTCTTGTGATTTGCAGAAAATAAGTATGTGAATATACACAAAAGGAAAAATGAAAGAAAATAGAAGTTAATATGTGAGAAGCTGCGATGGGACTCAAAGCAGCATAAGTATCAGTGGGGCATAGACTTGACTTGCTTTCCATCTAAACTACTTCTCAGTTCCCATTGCAAAAGTTGCAGGCCAATATTTCAGATACTGCCATTTTAAAATTCATCAAAGTACCTACATATGGCACAGACCCAGTACATCTGGAATTCACAAAGTTCAAAGGCTTGGTAGGATCATCTTTAGAAGGCTAGAATGAGGACAGCAAGAAAAATGTCTTTTGAAAATATAGCCCTTTACATGTCGTACCCTTCTTTCAGCAGTGTTGGAAGAGTCGTTTTGAGTTATCTGCTCATAAATTTTTAGAATTCATTTCATACAGACAACAATGGAGGCCTAAGCTTCCCAGTCACCTCATATTTCATAAAGCACTCACTGAATGCCTACTATGCACAGGCTTTGTGTAGACAATTCAGTTTAGACAATGTTCTTCTCTGGTAGCACTCACAGTAGATTAGAAAAAAGAAGTAGACACAAAATTGCAACGTAATAGGACAAATTCTCACAAAGTTAAACAGCAGTAGCTGTGAAAATATTAAGAAGGGCTGTCAGATACTTGTGCTTAACTGTGACAGAGGTGGGGACGGGAAATTCTTGAAACAGGAACTGGCTTGTGAATAGGATACTGAAGGAAAGAAGAAAGAAGCTGAATTTTGGATTATCATAAAAGCAGCTCTGACATTTCTGGGGTGGTGAGTGCAGTAGCACAAGGTTCCGTGATTATTTTAATGCTCTGCTATAACCATCTTAAAATTCTTAAGATGCTCCTTGTTTTCCCACATTATATATCCATTCCTACACAGAATGCAGAGGAATATTAAAAAGTCAGTAGAGTCCCTGTCACTCAGGGGGACACTAGTTTGAAATAGGAGTAACTGACTCATTTTGAAGAAGAAAAAGTAAATGACACAGTCAAAGGGATTTAGTGTTTTAAGGTATGAATAAGAGCAGGAAAAACAGGGTAAGCAAAAATGACCTTTTTCTAGGATGGATTGGAATGGAAAAGGGGTATCTTATACAATTAACGACAGGATTAGTGCTTGAACATTGCTTTGCATATTTCACAAAAGGTGAAGAACTGCATTTTGTTCTGAGATAACAACATACAGAAACACAGGGACGTGTTTGTTCATTGAAAAAGGATTTATTAGCTGGTCGCCACTTTTTAGAACCCATTCCAGGCCCTTGGAACACAGTAATGAACAAAATAAAGTTCCTTCCTTCCTTGGTCTTGTACATTAGTGAAGAATCTAGGCAAGATAGTAAGAAGCAAATAAACTTAGAAAGTCAGGAATAAGAAGCCCTATGAAAACAAAATAGCAGGTTTACTTATGTGTTGCCATTTGCTAGAAATTTGAATGAAGTAAGAGTAAACAATGTGAAGGAAACAGCACATTCAAGATAATCGGGGAGGAACAGCAATATGATATAGGAAAATATGGAAGCCAGTGTGGTTAGATCTCAGTTAGGAAGAGAAAGAGTATTTGACAATAGCATTAGAGACCTACTTGAAGGTCAGGTCATGGAAGACCTCTAGGCCATGGAAAGGACCCTGAGCCTTATTCTAGGTTTGACACTTATTACAGGAGAGTTAAAGGCAAGAGAATTGCATCTCTTTTGTGTTATGAAAAGTTACCTTGGCTGCTCTGTGGGTAATAGAGAGCAAAAGAGAGAAGGTAGGAGCAGGAAGACTTAAAGCAGTTACAATAACGCAGTCAACACACAATGGTCGTGGCGTTGACTAGTGTGGTCGCGATGGAGCCATTGGGATGCAGTAAGACTTGGGTTATATATTAAAGGGAGGAGTGACTTATTTGCCAATGGATTACATACAGCCTATGTAAAAAGATGGCTTATATTTATGACCTAAGAAAAGTGGGAAAATGGAGCTGCTATTTATGAAAGGGGTGTTCTGTACTTGTTACACTTAGGGTAGCTCTTTTAGCCCAGGGGAAATGAAGTTTAAACTTTGTGTGACTAAAGAAACAGTGTAATGCTGCAAAGAAATAGACAATACCTGAGTCAAAGTTCTGTACACATTATGCTTACACAGCTGGCTTAGGCCAAGAGGAATGAAGTGTGAATTTGTGTATGTAGAGGAAGCATGGCTAGAGGAAGATGAAAAATGTCTAAGTCGAATCTTCTAGATTAAGTGAGGTTTGGATTTTCCTTAGGGATTTTAAATTACAGAAGAATACGGCAATATCTGTTTTTAAGGAGGGGCATTTCTACTGCTGTGGAAAAATCACATGCAGAGATAGGACAGGGAACTATCAGAAAAGCATTGTCGTAGTCTATGTGAGAGAAAATGACATACGATGCTAAACTAATAACTTCTGATTTAGAGAATACGAATGAAATCAGAAGAAACTCCTGGATTCTGTTATTTATCAAATTACTTGTGAGCACCTATTTTCCAGTCCTCATTTTGGGGGCTTGATGCTTTATGCCAATGAATAAAATAGATGACAGTTTGTGATTTCATAGAACTTACATTCTATTGATAAAAGAAGGACAGTAGCACGACTGTGCAATATATCAAGAAGTTAAGATGGTGATAAATGTTACAGGAAAACTGTAGCCAAAAAGAAGACAAGGGGGTGGTAAAAGAAGAAAAGCTTTCATTTTGCCTTTCTGTAAACACTTTCATCCATTCAGCAAGTATTTACTGCATGTGCAGTGCATCCTCAGGCACTGTACTAGGTACTGCTTTCTGGTGCAGATAAATTTCTATTTCTCTGTAACATCTGGAAGCATAAAACATTTGTATTATGTTTTATTAAAAGCTGTTCTGTGAGTAATATGTGTACTGCCACTCTCACAGCCCTTTGAAATCTTAGGCCACTTTCTGAATGTCCCCATGAGCACAAATATCACTACTAGACTATGAATTACAGCAAATGTATGGCCCACATGCCACGGTGGGCTATTTGTTATCGAAAGCTCTAGAAAGTTTCCCATTACCGATCTGAGGGAAGTCGGGAAAAGAATTAAACTATCGGATCCCTGCTGTGAAGGACTCCAGGGTACGGAATGGATACAGAAACTGAGGCCTATTCTAGTGATAACTCTTCCTGAACAATAATGTCAGAAATGACTTTGGGGTCCATCTCATCAGAGACACTTTTCATGCCAACTCCATCTGGAACAATAGCATCCCCTCAAACGTCACTCTGTTTTCTCTCGTTTCATTGTTATCCATATCACCTATCATCACTTAACGCATTAACTACCTCACTAAGATGATGCTGCTGTATTGTTGTTATTGTTGTTGTTAATCTGGTTTTCTTTTGAGTTAGATTATTAGGTCTTTTATTTCTGTGATTTTTCTCAGTCTCTTTTGCTGCTGAATCTCCAGCATATAGAATATAACTTGGCACACACTATGAGCCCTTCTTTTATTTTTAGATTTATGTTTTTAATTGTTAAATGCATATATTTTGAGAAGAAACAAGAAGTCAAGGGATGAGAATGAGGAGGAGTAAGAAGATACTGCGAGCCCCCAATCTGGTAGAAGTCAGTACTAGTGAAGAATTGGCTGAGACATATCCATGGAATCCAGGCTAACCCTGCTTGGCCCATACACATAGGGTTTTGAGTAGCTTACAGAGTAGGCTGGACAAGAATTGCAGTTTCTCTGCAGCTGGGACATTTCCCAACTCATGCTGCCTTGAATTCTAAAACTAAGAAGGTTGAAAACACATTAGAACGATTGAGCATCCTCTGGTAAAGGGTATAGATGTCATATAGGTATACGGAATATGATTAGTTAGCAAAAATGCTTCTACTTGTTCATTCTGTGACTCTGGCAGTTCCAATCTCCCTCACATTCTATGTTCTCAACATCTAGAGAATAAGATCTGAATAGGCTTATTTCTCCTGGCTCTTCCACTTCTAACAGTCTGTTGTTCTTATTGTTATTCATGATCTTACCACAGTGACCTCAGCAATGACTGAGTTCTTAGTCAACTGAATCGGAAGAGTTTAATTAACAGCATTGCTATTAAGAAAGGGCACTTATATTGTGCTTTTAAATTGTGTTCTGTAGCACAATTTATGATGGCTTCAGTAATATTTTACCTTTTATTAAAAAATGTGGTCCTTGTTGCCCTTAGTTGATTAGAAATTTTTAGACTAAGCTGTTACTCTATTTATGCGAGAAAGACCCCTGTATGCCCAGAATTGTTCAAACATATCTGCACAATGCCTTAGAGTCTGTTAAAATTGGTATAAAGTGTATACAGGAAATATATATACAATACTTTATAATACATTAAAATTTAATTATTCAAAATGAGTGTGCACATTGTTGCAATTTTTGTTCAACTTAGAGGATTAGCAGAAAACAGAAAGACAAAGTACTAAAAAATGAGGAATGGGGAAAAAAGTCCAAAACTCTTACTTTTGAATAAGAAAAGGCTGGGGAGTGAAATAGCATCATTCTTCCCAAAATATTATGGAATACATGTCCCACGACCTTGTCATTCTCTTAATCCCGGGTCCCCCGATTAGTCAAGCAGCATTTTCGCAATTAAGATCTTTCTCAAACTTTCTTCTTTCCAATCCCAGGTTGATTTACGCTTTTAGCCCTGATAACAGGCATTTATCTCACTTATAGTCCTTACAACTTCTCTTAATTCTAATTAGTTCCAACATGGTCACATCAAATTTGGGCTCACACGTAACTGCAGTGAATATTACGTGTCATAACGAAATGAAAATATTTTCTGAAGATGGTGAAGTTCTCTGGAATGATTGAACGTTCACCTGTCTTGCTTTCTTGCTCATATTTGGTTCAGCTTCTATGTGCACTCTGTCAAAATCACTTACACTTTTACCTTTCGAAGCATCTTGTCTTGCAATCTGTCTGGGTTTGGATTCAATATCCTTTATTAAGGGCATCACCTTAGCCCTTCAGTTTCAAATTGCTTTGATGTTAGTTTTTTCCTAAATTACTGTAGCTTTATATTTTCAACAATGATTTAGAGATACCAAGTTTTGGATACTACACCATCTTCTGGTTAGTCTTTTTTATCCAAAGTAGCAGTTTCATATTGGTTAAGCTACGAAGCTAAGTGAAACTATAGTGATTTGCTTATAGGTTTGTTTGGTCCTGAACATGCTTCCAAAGCTGTTTATTTCCACCTCCAAATATGCTGCTTTATCAAAGCTGATAGTAATTTAGCACCTTGGCAAACAATTTACAATATTATGATGCAGGAGAATACAGCTAGGAAAAACACTTGCTTTTCTTGAAGACTGAAATTCACCACCTTGTATCTCCCTATACAATCTGGCTGTATTGTTGGATACTACATAAAATGGATCTGCTTTTTTCTAAATGGTGATCCTCTAAACAGTTGGGGAGAGAGATGTCATTTCGTCCCACCTGAATCTTACCTGTTCTGCATTATTTGAACATACTCTTTCAGAAGTCCTTTATATGCCATGGATGAAAGTGTCTTCACCATTACTGATTCTCTTCTCTGGCTTTCCCTGGTGGTAGCACTCAGAACAGGAAATTTCAGAGATGCTCACTATGGAGAAAAAACAGAAAATACTCAAATCTCCTATGTATTGCATACATTTTACTAGCAGCATAATTCTCAAGAAACTTACTGCTTAAACAATCACGATAGGAATGATTTTCAAGCAGTTGGCCCTGGATCAGCAGCACCAGTATCTGTATCACTTCAGAACTTTCTAAAAATGTAAATCCTCAGAGCACAAAGCAGATCTAGAACATCAGAAACTCTAGAATGGAGCTCTCCAGACCATGCTTCCTGGGAATCACTGCACTGTAGGCTGATGATCAAACCCCTAAATAGTTCTTATGCTTGCTGTTCTACACAAGTCTTCCTATAATGAAAATTTATTTGACTTACTTTCTCCAATTTTGTTGGACTTCATTAGGTATGTCCCACTGCCTCTGTATGGTGACTGCTTCCTGCATTCTGAGATAGTTATACATTAGACTTGCTCACCCCTGTAGCTTTGTGTTGTATCAAATGCAAATGTGATAAGTGTGGATCAAATATTTATTTTAAAATATTTTATTCCTCTGTAGATAAAGCAAAGCTAATCATTTTCCTCAGCAGAAAAACATGTTTCCACATCAGAGAAACTGACAGCTTCTGAAAGACTGTGTTGTAGAAAAGCTCTTGCATGTCAGTCTATTTGTCCAAAGAAGCTGAAGTTTAATGCCAGTACAGACTACCAGACAAAGATGTTAATGTTAAAAAAGAACTCATTCATGGCCCGAATGGTCCCAATTAGACCTCTCCTTCACAAGGTAAACACGAAGCAGTTAATCAACTTCAACTTAGACTCTGAAACCACCTGGAAAATTTGAAAAAGTAGTGTTCCCAGATATTTGATTTACTTGATCTAGGTGGAAGCGTGGCCATGAAAGTTGTTAAAAGCAATTTGTGGTACAAACTTAATGTAGCGCTGGTGTTGTTTGAGAAACACAGAAACAGAGTTTTCTCTGCACTTTACCATTTATTTAAGAGAGACACAAGCGGCTGCAGGCTTTGAGTGTGGAGTGGCATGATCTGACTTAGGAGTAACTGGCTTCTCTGTTGAGAAGTGAGTAAGGTATATGACACAAAAGACGTTCAGAGGAACTACTATCGGGATTCAACAAAAAAGAGCTCACCACTCAGGGATGATTAGGGAGTCTTCACAGAAGAGTAGGCTGCAGATGAACTATATTTTGGAACTGAATGAAGAGGCTGTGTGAGAGGCACTTCAGGGATTCAAAAGGGTATGAAAAACACAGAAAAGGAAGACAGCACAGAGAGTATTTAGTGAGCAGCAAGGACTTCTGGTCAGTGATGTTTTAAGTCAGAAACAAGAGGAGACAAGTAGCTTGCAACTGTCTTTGCAGGTCTCAAATGGCAGTTCAGGATTTTACACTTATTAATGTAACCTAGCAAAAGAAATTGAGATCTTTCATGCAGAAAAGTAGCACTACCGAAATATATGGATATTTTTTTCTCTATAACTACCAGTGCTACAAGTAATTGCATGTTAAGACTCACTAGTCTGCATCTGACATGTCTCCAAATGCATCCTCTCTCCTCTATGAGGACGGTGATTGCATTTTCATTGAAAACACCACTGTCAAATGGCAGAGATTGCTTCCTGACCCTTCCACATATGCTCTGGTTTGTCCTCTCTAAAGTATAGCATTTGCTTATTCTATTGTATTTTCTGACATTAAGGCCAGTACAGACTACCAGGTAAAGATGTTTTTTGAAGATTAGGATCTTTCACATAAAGTTGATATTTCTGAAAGTGGTATTAATACATGCAGTTGCATGTGATACACTAATGCACTGCATTAATTTGTTTCTTTTCATTGTATTTGCAGTGTTATCAATAGCTTAGATATGAACTCAACCTAGGTTCCAACAGCCAATGAAATATATATATATATATATATATATATATATATATATATACTGACAAACAAGTAGATTTGGAAGGTGGATATTGAGCACACTGGTAAATGCCACATGGTCTGATTTATATGTGTCATTGAAAACAGTCTAACACCTAAAAGCGTCCAGTAGAATAGTGGTTGCCATAGGCTTGAGAAAAATTTGAGAGATGCTAGCTCAAAGACACAAGATTTAATTTGTTTCATTCTGATGATGCCACTAGATATTAATGATCCTAATCCTTTGGTCTTTGATGTTATACCCTTGTGCATTTGGCCAAACAGTTTAGCTCCAGATTATCCATATGAATATCAGGCATTACAGATTCCTAAGGAAAAAGAAAATAGCTGAGAGGCTGGCACTGAGGGGACATGTGCAGTAAGCTAGTAGAGCTGGCACACTGTCAGAAACTACAATGTAAGTTCACAAGGAAGATATTTCTTGGGGGAGAGAGTAAGTTTTGATACAGAGATTACAATTTAGTTTGTTTAGTTTATTACTATGCATGTTTTCCCTATAGAATTTTACCCACAAATCTGCTGTCATGACTTTGACTTTGGCTACTTTTGTCAAAACTTTCAAGTGCTCCTCAACATATATTAGATGGTGAAGAATTACTCATAATGTGCTTTCCCTCTATTTATTAGAATGATGCTTCTGAAGGATGTATTTTTTTCCAAAATAGGTCTTTTGTAAATTTTCCCAGAAAGTAATCTTCTATCATTATTTTATGATTGAATTATTTCAACTGAAGCTTAAAAGCGCAATCACATTACCTTGGTTACTGATGTCACACAATATCTACTTGGTAACAAACATTGCAGTATGACCTTTTGATGAACCTTGTGGAGGCCACAGAATATTCTACTTTCTGGGCAACAAGGAAATAGGGTAAAGAGGTAACAAACTTGTTTTTCTATGTGTACATTTTCTTTCTATTGCTCTGGCATGTAGTTAAAACAGAAATCTCCATTTTCACTTCTCATCCCATCCTAGACAGGATTAGAAATGTCATGGTGGCTGTGGTCACAGGGGTGGTAGCAGTACACAAAAGGGGCACCTTACACTGTCAGAGAAAATCAAAATGATACCTTCTAGCCTTTTCACAGATTCTATATTTTATTGGTGCTGAATGTCTGGCTTTGTAACTTAATGTCCCTCAAATCCACTAAGATTTGTTTTTCACATGTTCAGTGTTCAGTGAAAGTCCATAGGACATAAGCATAAAACCACTCAAGGTAGACCCAATATAATATAAATTGTGGGACTTGAAAAGTGAAGCTGAAATTGTTTAGTACAACACATTTATGGAAGGAAGCAAATGAAAAACTATGAATGTTGAAAACATTAATGTCAATTCTCTTGAGCAGGCATGCCTGTCTATCATTTGTGTCTTACTCTTCATTTAATTGAGAATCAACTTTCACCAGAAGGGCATTTGATAATGATGTGGGTAGAAAGGAAAGTTTAGCCTTTCTCTGTGTAGTGTACTGATTCTGTCTTATAAGGGAGGAAAGGAAGGAGAAAGAGAAGGAAATAGGAGGAGGAAGAGAGAAAAAGGAGGGAGGGAGAAAGAGACAGAGACAGAGAGAAGGAGACAGAGAGAAACAGAGACATAGATAAAGATAGATACTTTAAATTTATCTGGTCTCAAAATTGAACATCATATAAAAAATTTAATAATATGAGATCCCAATTGTTGATTCTCTGAAGTGTTTCCCATGCAGTTTGCGTTTTGTCCATGAATTCTCTGCCTACCCCTATGCCTCCAAGATTTCTACTTAGCTTATCTTCCAGTAGATTTAGTGTTTCTGCTTTAATGTTTAGGTCTTTGATCCACTTAGAATTCAGTTCTGTGCATGGTGATAGGTATGGATCTAGTTTCAGTCTTCTGCATTTGGAGAGCCAATTTTTCTCACACCATTTATTAAGGAGGCTATCCTTCCTCCAATGAACATGTTTAACCTCTTTGTCAAATATCAGGTGACTGAGTGTCTTTGTACTTATACTTGCATCTTCTAATCTGTTCCATTGATCCTCAGGTTTAGTTTTGTGCCAGTACCACGCAAACTGCATGGGAAACACTTCAGAGAACTGGGATCTCATATTGTTGAAAAGTTTCTGCACTTCAAAAGAAATCACCAACAGGTGAAAAGAAAACCCACAGAATGGGAAAGAATTTTAACCAGCAACCCCTCAGACAAAGGACTTATATCAAGAACATATAAAGAATTGAAAAACATCAACACCCCCCCCCCAATTCAAAGACCCTCTCCAAAAATGGGCACCTGAGATGAACACACAGTTCTCAGATGAAGACATACAAATGGCAAACAAATACATGAAGAAATGTTCACCATCACTGGTCATTCGAGAAATGCAAGTTAAAACAACATTGAGATATCAGCTCACACCGGAAAGAATAGCTGCCATCAAGAAATCAACTGATAACAAATGTTGGCGAGGCTGCAGGGAAAAAGGAACACTGCTCCACTGTTGGTGCGAGTGCAGACTGGTACAACCACTATGGAAATCAATATGGAGAATGCTCAGAAGACTAGGAGTGGAAACTCCATTCAACTCAGCTATTCCCCTGCTGGGTATTTCCCAGAAAAACTGAAAAGTTCATATCACAGTGATATGATATGAACTTTTTTAATAGCTAAATCTTGGAAACAACCAAGATGCCCATCAACTGCATAGTGGATGAAAAAGATGTGGTATTTTTATACAGTGGAATATTACTCAGCTATAAAAAGGATGATCTCCAGGCCTTCATAGGTAAATGGAGACAACTTGAGACTTTCCTCATTAGTGACATAAATAAGAACCATATTTATAAATATGACATTGTGTCTCTAGGGTAAACAGTAATAAGAACTGTAGGAGTGATAAAACCCAAAATGTGTAATTGCTACTGTAAAAAAGAGAGGAAAAGAAAGTGCTCTAAAGGATATAACTGCATGTGTGTTTAAGTGTTTAAGATAGATGACCATACTGCTGCTTTTGTTAGATTGTTGAGCAAAATTGTTAACAGTCGTACTGTTTGAATGTCTACTTTGTATGCTTTAATTTTTTAACTTGAACAACTATTTCCAATGATGACAATATGTAACTTATCAAGTGGCAATCTCTTACTGTTTTTTTTTT